>JACJUM010003212.1:1720773-1886051 GCA_020976665.1 Heortia vitessoides | reverse complement strand
CTCTCTCCCTCTATCTCTCTCTTACCCTCTCTCCCTCTATCTCTCTCCCTTTCTCTCCCTCTATCTCTCTCTCCCTCTATCTCTCCCTCTCCCTCTATCTCTCTCTTTCTCTCCCTCTATCTCTCCCTCGTCCTCTATCTCTCTCTCGTCCTCTATCTCTCTCTCTTTCTCTATCTCTCTCTCCCTCTAACTCTTTCTCCCTCTCTCTCCCTCTATCTCTCTCTCCCTCTTTCTCCCACTATCTTTCTCTCTCTCTCATAGAAAGCAAGCCAGTTAAGATAATATAAAATAAATACTAAGTAGAGCCAAATAAAAAAAGTTTTCAAAGCGACATACTTTTCTTACCATATAGCTGTATCTGTTCCGACGTCTCGCCAAACTCATTATGCATACACCGGTCAGTACCAACTGAAAGAATACATAAATAAAAGAATGGTAAAGGGACAGAGTTTGATTAATTCCTATAGCTGCGCCCGCGACTTGGTCCGCGTGGAGTAGTGACTTAAGCGATATACTAGGCTCCCTCGATAAATGGACTATCAATCACTAAAAGAATTTTCCAAATCGGACCAGCGGTTACTGAGATTACATTTAAACAAACTCTTCAGCGTTATGATCTTAATATATAAAATTCTCGTGTCACAGTGTTAGTTATCACATCACACTCCACCGGCTTGACCGATTCTTATGAAATTTTATATGCATATTCCGTAGGTCGGCTACTATCTACTTTTTAAACCTCCTAAGTGATAATGGGTTTTTCAGCCGAAAAATATTTTTTTGTTTAAATATTTTTATTTTGTTGCTTTAAAAATACACACCCCTAACATTTTTTTTTTTTATTTTCTAGTCATTTTGTTTTTATAATGTGCCGTTAAAAAATACATACATCCCTAAATTTTCACGCTTCTATCACCAACCCCTATTTTTAAACAGTAATTCTATGTAATTTACATGGCAGAACGATTGCCGGGGCAGCTAGTATTAGTATGTATATACTAATACTATATATATAAATATATATATATATATATATATATGTATATACATATATTTATTATAGATAGATTACTGTCATAAGTTTGACAGGGTCATCGGTCCAATACGTCTAATTGTAATAATCAAATTATACTCATACATTTTGTTGTTTTGACAATTTGATAGTACCTATGATGGACCTATTTACATGAAGACACATTTAACTTTGAAACTTACCATGGCAGCTGGCACTGCCGCGGGCACAGTCTCCAGGTGCTGAGGGGATGCGGTGTACGCCCGCAGCAATATATGCTGGGCGGCGAGCAAGCCCCCAAGGGCCGCGGCGAGGGCCCCACAACCCACACACCACCAGGCATACTTGCGTCGACGGCATGTTGTATCATTGTTGCAGCCGACTGCAGCTAGAAAGACAGATTATTCCATACATTGACTTGACTACGTGACAACTCTGTGACTCTGTCGCTTGAAGCACTTGTATTGCGGACATCAGGCAACAAGGGAATCGTCATCATTATCATTATACCAGCCTTTAAAAGTCCATTGTTCGACAGAGGCCTCCCCAAAATTTTGCTTAGAATTGCCGCGCTGGTCAAGTGTGTTGGTGATCGCAGAGTGCAGCTTTCGCGATGAGGATGCTACCCATCCCTGCCATCTGTCTGGTGTCTTAGTCGCCTTTTACGACGCCTGATACAAAGGGAGGTACTATTCTACTCTGACGATACCTCACGGCAGCGGTATGTCGAGTTAGTCATATAAAAAAAAGGTTTCATTGTTTCGGTTAGGGCGTAATAAATTGAATACGTGTTGTTCTGATCAATTATGGAATCAAGACTGAGATCAAAACTGATAAATACGGTCCACGTGATTGTAAACGTTATCGCAGTGTATAGGCTGCAGTGCGTTCCAGCGTGACCAAGCTCGTGACTTGGAAGATATTATGTCACATTACCCAGTAATTTCTCTGCCTCTTCCACCCTTCAAAGCGGAATACAACAATGCAAACATTGCTATTTGGCAGTAGAAATGAAGAGTGAGGTACGAATGAGGACCGTTGTATGATAGACTAGACATAGGCCTTCCCAAGTGATGTCTAAGAGGACCGGTTGTATACAGCCTGCGTCTATAGCGATCCTAAGGCATCTCATCTCTCTTGCCATTCATCACCTATCGTGAATCTTCTCTAGTAGAGATTTTGATTTTGACGGGCCCGATGGCGCAGATGGTAGTGATCCTATCTTGTGCGCTAAGGGTCGTGGGTTCGATTCCCACCCGAGCAAATATTAATATGATGATATTTGTGTTTGTTCTGTGTCTAGGTGTTAAATATAAGCAACATAAATCTTTTATGATAGAGATTTTGATTTTGACGGGCCCGATGGCGCAGATGGTAGTAATCCTATCTTGTGCGCTAAGGGTCGTTGGTTTGATTGATTTATTTGTGTTTGTTCTGTGTCTGGGTGTTAAATATATGTGTTTAAGTAGAATATTTGTGATTCCCATTTCGCATGTAACACGCGTGCTTTAAGCAACTTATTACGAAGTCAGGTCAATGTTTGAGATGTTGTGGGAATATATTATGTTCTGCAGCCGCTAGTGAATGTTTCGAAATACCCGACTCGTGACATGGCGCCTTCACCACCATCATTTTTTGACGTGACAACGCCTTATAAATTGGTTTGCCGGGTGACACTTCAAGAAACTGCGTTACGCTCCGCTCACGTTATGCGCTCACATTGAGAGCGAGTGAGAGGCACCCGTCCCTCTTACTCGTTCTCATTGTGACGTGTGTTACGCAAATGTATTGCAAGTTATTGTATGTATATTTGTATATAAATACGTATGTATGTGTAAAGGTAAAAATAAAATTTTGTTAATATGAAATTCAGTGCGAGATTCTTTGTATAAATTAATGTTTCAAATATAATTCTTTGTATAAATAAATGTTTTAAATTGTTACTACTATTTCATCCTTATTCCTACTATACGAATGAATATTCACATTAAAATTATTTTACCACTCAAAGTCGTTGTCACGTAAAACTTTCGCCCGTATACCGACTTTACAGGCAACCAATTTTTTTTATCCTGTTTTAAGTTATATGACCCATCCAGTGATGGCAGTCTAATTTTAGTTAGTCTTTGAACTAAATATGTCTTACCTCAGCAGATATATAATTATTTACGCTCATTGTTCATTATAAAATTATTCTGTCGCACTTTAAAATGCGGTTCTATTACATTTTTTGTTCGATATTCGAAGTAATCAGGCACAAATTACTTTTAAAAAAATCTGATTATAATTGCTTAGGTCCGGTCTAATCCGCCAATTATAGTAGTAAAAGTTGTTCGTCGGATTACCAAGTATCGCGTGTACATGATAAAGAATTATAACATTTTTAAGAAAAAGAAAACATTTTTAACAACTACGACATATTTTTACCATGCTGCATCCAGAGTGTTTAACAGTGTTTCTTGTATTTACGTTTACAAATAACAGAAATAATAAAAATAACAAAACAAACATAGAAACTAATAATAATTAAATGAACCATTAATAATAAAAATACAAAAAAAGATACTCGAAATACCATAAAAATAAATGAAGTAAACTCAATTGAACTTTTTTTTAAGTATCTATACTATCCTTACTGATATTATAAATCCGAAAGTAACTCTGTATCTGTGACCGTTACGCAATCACGCCTAAACCACTGAACCGATTTAAATTAAATTTGGTACACCAATAGTCTTAAAGCCTTAGAAAGGACATAGGCTACTTATTCATTCGACATAAGAGTTGTAAGGGGACGTTAGCGGGTATGAAAATTTGTATGGAAGCATCGCTATTGTTAGAGCTAGACGCATGAAACTTATTATTTAGGCTATTGATTTGTATGTATAAATAAATATAACATTCAAAGTTTATATAAGTTAAAGTAAAAAGGTATGTTATGGAAAGAAACTACTGCACGCGGACGAAGTCGCGGGCACAGCTAATTTAAAATAATTATTAATTACCGAAATATGGTGGAGGCGGGACATAGTGTTGCGCTACATCTGCAGCTATAGTCGACTGGGGAGTCGAAACTTGGTACTGGACCACTTGCATCACTTGCATTGCCTTTTACGATACACCCCTATTCTTTACTATACGCCACAATACTCGGTCCATTTATATTTTTAACCTATATTTACTTTAAAAAAAACTAACACAATCAATTATAAATATTTACTTTATCTGTGGTACGTATTCGGTCAAGGAACTTTTGAAATGCGCGCCATTTCTCTAAAATCGATATTTACGCCCCACGCAAGCGAACTTGAAGGAACAATGACCTTATTTACAATGTAATTTCATACTTTAAATGCGAATCCCACAACAGCACAAAATACCAATTGTAAATTACTAAATTATTATTTCAATTATTTTCGAAATCACTGAACTCTTTTATTGTGAACACATTTTTTTCCCTCGTTGGTTAGTTTTTGACATTACCACTGTTATAACAACACTTCAACACATTATTGCACTTTATTAACCCGAGAGACGTTAGCTATGACTAAAAATGGTTAGCTGCCACGGAATTGGGTTATATTATTAATTCAAAGGATTTTACATGGCTAGGTTATGTTTAATACAATGGTCGGTCCCGCGCAGAAGCAATGGGTTCTTTATAAGGTGCAGGTAAAAAGGTCGTAAATTGGACTTTTCGAACTGTCATAAAGATTTACCGCGCAAACCTTGCACAGATTATAAATAATGTTTTTTATAATATGAATTAAACCACGAAGGTGGTTGAATTAAAACCTTGGAAAAAAAGTAGCAGGTAGTTCTAACATACGGTGAATAGATAACATTTCAGGTGAATGATTACAAAAGAGTCTATTTTAATATTTGCGACATTTAGGTGCGATATCGTGGGAAGGTTTTTTCTTGAACACCTGCTTGCGCGTTCAAATATTTTGGGCCATTGTTAAGCGGTTGAATGATGTGAGATAACTATTTATGTTCCGAAACTTTTTCGTCTTGTTTATGATGTTGCAAAAACTTATTTTAAAAGTTGTATCACTTAAGTATGATATATATTATTTTTATTTGCCACTTTTCTGCATCTTATTATATCAAACCAAACGTAAACGTGTATAGAAGTAATACACTTTTATTTATTTACAATTAAATAAAATTTGTTTCTTATAAATATTTTTACATTCATAAACATACTTCAATAAAACAAACAACTTCATAAGAATACCTAATTTGTAATAAACTATGCTTCATACATCGTCTGGTGCAAAATGCAAAAAGTCGCTCTAAACTTTAGCACTCCATAAACAACCATTGATCAAAATACATTCAATTTCTAACTCTATTCGATTGGCATAAAATCGATTTACCATTATTCCTCCTGTTCGTAGCTGCGAGCACGCTTGTAGGTGGTCGCGGGGGTAGCGCGGGCGGTGTGTCCGTCTTCGCGGGCGGCGGGGGGCCAGGGTCGTCCGCGCATGCGTACTGCGCAGCCGACGCCGGCTTGCAAGTGCATGCCACTTGGTACTGGAAAAAACATAACACCTATAACTATTTGCATAAGGTTGATAATTGCCTGCCAGAATTAGTAGCACCATCTATGTATCAGTTTATGAACTATCAGAGAAGTTGTAATCCCGTTGCTGTGGATATCCAAAAATAAGTTTAGGATGTTTTCTTTTTTATTAAGCGAACTATTCAATAAATTGAACTTATCGCATTCTAAAGGAACATTGTAAAGTAAATTAAGATGTTGTTTACCAATTATCAAATAATTTTTTATTGAACAAAGGCGTCCAAAATATATCGAGCCCGCCTAATTATCGTAAGCGACACTTTTGTTGAAAATGCTTTTTTTATCGTAACTTGTATTCAAAGCCGTAACGGACATATCCCAGTCGACGTTTCCCTCCAAAAAACCGTTATAAAGATACAGCAATTGCTAAAATTTAATTGCTTAATAATATTTATAAAAATCCTTCTCCTATAAAATTGGGTTCTATCGGTTACGCTAAGACGGCGGTAAAGGCTCGATATTTATTGGGGTGGACCTATTATTAAACAAATAATTTTCTATAAAAATAGCTTTATTAATTACAAAATCGTTCGTTAAAAATGTTATGTATATATTTAAATTTAATACTAGGCTGCCGGCACCAGATGAGTCTTAAAACTAAGTTCACAGCACGACTCACTAGAAAATAAACTGCAAGAAAAACCGAATATTATAAACGCACAAGCTACTTTATATTCCGAAATTATTTTATCATGATATAAAGCGGGCAAGCCGAGAGGTACCGGCACAGTAGAATAGTACCTCCCTCTGTATATATAGTATGGAAACTGGCAGATGGCGGTATATCCATCCGAAACAGTGTAGCTCGGGTGGGGATGGACAGCAGGATCTCTATCGTGAGAGCTACGCTCTGCGATTGCCAACACGCTTGACCAGCGCGGCAATTATGGGCAATATTCCCTTTTTCTTGGGGAATATGTCCAGCAGTGGACTTCCAACGGCTGTAATGATGATAGAGCGGGCTTTATGATTTTTATCTATGAAATCGTCTTGAATTCGCACAAATTAGCTTTCAGCGGGTGACATTAAATTCTACTCAGAATTACAAGAGTTCCTTAGAAATGCGATAAAGTTGTCGCGTTTAAAAAGTTAGTCTTTATATACCTAAATAGACCCTTACCTGCGTCTGAATATTCAGATATTTAAAGACTGTCAACTTTGTAAAAAAGTATGATTGAGAATAAAGAGGTTGACATAGACAATGACGTTGAGACATGCTCGCTCAGAACGAGAACATTGATCTGTTCGCTGTTGGTGTACGTTGTTTGGCGATGGCTGCACAAACCTTTCTTGACCACATGACATGAACAAATCTGCTTTTAATGTATTTACTTTTCAACTGACATAGTCTAATATTAGATTGTTTTTATTGTTTATCGTTCATCATCTGGGTATAAGCCTCTTCGAGAACTGGGCAAATTTGCCCATAATTGCCGAGCTGGGCAAACGTATCGACAATCGCAGAGCGCAGCTTTTGCGAAGGGGACGCTGCTGTCCATCCCCGCCCAGTGCATTTGAGCTATAAGGTTCGGGATAGATATAGCGTCATCTGTCGGTTCTGGTACCTTAGTCGCCTTTTACGTACCCGGTACAGAGGTACTATTTTGCTCTACCGGTATGTCAAGGCTAGGTTTTTTAACAAAGTGATAATAATGCTTATCATAAAATGCTTGTAGTAGGTATTCTAAGTAAACAGCGGGTTGCCAGCTCTAGGAAAAATGTTATTATTTTTTGTCTTATAAAATATTTTTTACTTTGTGACGTAATTAAGGTGTTTCAAAAGCATGTTATTTTAGGTTATCTAAACTATATTGTCTTTTTCACTTCTTACTTCGTATTATTGTCAAAAAATATTAACTAGATGAGTAGTTAAGCTGAAAATTAGGTAGACGGTGCGCATGCGCAGGCCGCGTGGTCTCACTTGCTCTTTCACAGAGGAATTTCTCTCATCCTGAGTTTCCTAAACAGAATAATGAGATAATCTCATCACTCTCGTTTTTTGACAAACTCTTCTACAGTGACAGCAATACGAATATGGAACGAGCTTCCGTTGAATATTAAGCAATCCCCAAACAAATTTATCCTGAAACGCTGTCTCCGTACTTTATATATTATATACTGATGCTGCTTCTCTGACTTTATAACCCTATTTCTGATGTACGTTATTTTATGTATATATATATTTATATATATGTATATATCATATGCATTTATTGCGTTTATTTATACAAATATGTATGCCACGTTTATTTATTTTGTATATATATATTGCCTGCACCACTATATACATATATATTTTTTTCTGTTTTGTGTAATGGTTGAGTGGGAGATAATGCCATCTGGCATTAAGTCCGCCATTTGTGCATTTTGTAACATTTTGTGCAATAAAGTTAAATAAATAAATAAAAAAAATAATCTTATCGAAATATTGTATTGGCACCGATTCTTGTGTATAAAGTGGGTTTAATTGACTTCGAATGAGTCAGTTACAAACATATACATACAACTGAAGCAAATATGAAGATGTGTAAACAGGAGTTTTATTTATATTTATATTATGTTTTAAAGCTATAAATCGTTGGATGACATTTTCTATGTGGGTGAATTGGTACAGTTCTCGGTAAAGATATTCCTTAACGAAAACTAAACTATATATTTGACATGTGTACATTTACAAATATAAAATAACAATCTACAAACCAACTTTCACGTATGATTTATTCCACAGAAATACACTAACAAATACTCTTAACAACAAAGAATGAAATGTTGCCCCGATCCATTAATCGAACGGTGCAACAGACAGACAGACAGACAGGTAGAAGATCAGCGGATGTTATATTTCATCTCTAAATTAGGTCTGCGGTAAAAAAAAGGTCAGATTCTACCTGCCATGTTCTAATTGCTGGTGATCTTTGGTTAAATATCAAAGAATCGGCGAAGGACCGTTTAAAGGTTCGTGGAAGTATCGATAGTTTCACATCTCTACTGAACCCATTTTGTGTGCCAAAGATCGAGTGCTCGATCCCCAACCAGGACTATTTACATGATGATATTTATGTTTGTTTTGTGTCTGGGTGTTAAATACATGTATTTAACAGTAACGTAACACAAGTATTTTTAACGACTTACCTCTAAGACAAGTCAATGTATGAGATGTTGTGAGAATTTGCTGTGCTGAAAAAGCTGGGCCCGCCACTTCGCCCGCGTGTAATTTTTTCATGGTTACCATACCTCTTTACCTTAACTTTCAAGTTTCTAGCTCTTAAAATAGCGATACTTCCATACAATTTTTGACCCCCCTTTTCAAGTCCTTACAACCCTTATTTCGAACAAAAAAGAGTCTATGTCCTTTTTCAGGGCTTAAAGATTGTCAATGCCAAATTTTATCAAATTCGGTTGAGAGGTTCAAGCGGGAAAGCATAACAGACAGACAGATAGAGTTACTTTCGCATTTATAATATTATAAGTAGGAATACATTTATACATTTAGAAAAAATAAAAAGAAAAATAATATAAAAAGATGTTTCCACTTTAAAAAAAAAATTACCTGACTCCAAAATAAGTCGCTTAAAGCACCCGCGTTCCGGACATTAGACAACAGAGTCTGTTGTTTGATATCCGGAATTGAAAATTTAAATTTTACCATTTTTCAATCCATAAAACATCTCAATTGATTGACCACACATAATGTAATCAAAAACAAGAGTAATATTAAATTTAATTTAAGCATTTCCGAACGAAACTTTTTCTGTGAATAAAAACTCTAATAACCATATTAAGAGAACACACATATTGTATTTGAAAATTTATCAAAAACAAGAATTTTCTAAATTAGACAGCAAGCAACAACGAACGACCGATTTTACATGAGGAAGATCTCGTCAAAAGATTGTCTGCATTATAACCTTACTTTCTACTTCTACCGCCAAATAGCATTGTTTGCATTGCTCTGTTTCGGTATAAAGGGTGAGTGAGGCACTGAATTTACTGGCTAATGTGGCATAATATCTTCGTTAATGCGCTAGTGATATCCTTGTGATATTGCGAGCGTTTATATGCGGCCGTGACGCTTACTATCACGCGGGCTGTATGCTTGTTTGTCGACCTGGTCTTATAAAAAATAAAAAAAGATCCTTTCTAGTTTTTTCGCGTCTTACCTTATGCAAGTCAGAGGTGACAGAGGCGCTAGTGTCGCACTCAGGGCATGCGGGCGAACTGCGCGCTGACGTCACGTCCGCCAGCGACATCTCTCGGCTTTGTCAGCTACTGCAACAAAAAAAAATATGTCAACAACATCATCATATATGTCACAAGACGACTGCTTGACATGCCTGTGCCACGCCATGCTTTATAATCATTTCGGGGATCTAGCCAATAGTGCTGCTGCTCATCCACGCCCGGTAACATTTGGTCAAAGCCAATAAGTATGGATGTCCCGCCATCTATCGGTTCAGGTACTTCAGTCGCCTCTTACTACACCTGGTATAGACGGTATTTTACCCTGCCGATACCCCACGACTTATGTCATTTCTTAAAACGAGATATTATTATCAGAAGTACCTATAAGTTAATAGTTAATAGTAAGAAGTAAATAGTTATCAATAACAATTCATAAGAGTACTCACATCAATTGCTACATATCATACTATTTATTTTTATATTTATTAGCCAATAAAGTCATTAATTTCACCAATTTCATCCATCGGTCCATGTAAAATGACGTCAATAAACTTAAATAATAATCTTAAAAGATCTAATACTAAATATAGAATATATATGTAATTCAATATGCATTTACCATAAATTTTTAGAAAATATTTTTTAATTTACATACAATACGAAGAAGGAAAAATATAAATATTATTTTGCATTGTCATTGAATAAGTATCGGTTCCTAACATTAGTGCAAAGTTACAAGTTAATCTGTCTTCTAGAAATTGGTGACAATTTCACTCAGCGATTCCGTAACATACATGGACGAAACTCATAAAAGCGTGTTATAATAAATATTGCATTACACATAGAATAGAATAAAGACTGTTAATCTACAGAATAAGAAAAGAAATCTTTACTTACTAAAAAACGTAAAAATAATATTATTATATACAACCAACATAAAGCAAATACCTAGTAAATATTTTCTCCAACATATTTCCGCTCAAGTATATTATTAAAGTGTAAATTAATTTATTAACTCAACGATTCGCATCCCTAGCATACCGTATCATTGACCATCCACTAGAAAAAATCCTGTCCACTCTATGGCACGCTAACTCCGTTATCACCTAGTACGCCAATTAGCACCTAATAACTAATGCCATAACGCCGAAAATCAAATAAATGGTTGGTTATGAAAAACAATATGGCGACAACAGCTGCTTCCCGCGCTTCCTGCCAGATGCTTGACAGAAAGAGGTTTTATTGTGAAATGAAATGAGCCTCGTGAAAAAGTACGAATGTCACAGCTGTGTTCTTATATTGCAAAATATGCACCGGTTACCACAATTGCTAATAAACTATTTATAAAAGGTTATCAAGAGTTAAATTTTTAAAAATAAGTACTAGTGAAACAAGGTTTCTTTGGGTCTATGGAAATTAAAGTTGACAATTTCATATCAAATATTGATTACAGTTTGCAGACAAAAACAAAATGACACACAAGTGTTGATATCAGCAAATTACACATAGGCTTCTGCAAGAAAGGCGAAATGTGCCCGTAATTGCCACGTTGGGCAGGCGTGGTGGCAATCGCAGAGTGAAGCTTTCGCAACGGGAACAACTATTTCCGAGCCCTGGCATCTTTAAGTCACAAGGTCGCTAGTGATATCCTTGTGATACTACGAACGTGTAAATTCTGTGGTGACGCGGATTGTACGTATGTTATCGATCTGGTCTAAAAAAAAATCTCTGGAAGCGGCCTACGTCCAGCAGTTGACATCCAACGGTTGATATAACGATGTTTTAAACAGAATTGTACTGTTCGCAAATTAAACGAGGACACGCTATTCCCTCCACCATAAACGACGGTTTAAATTCCCATAGTAATGGTGATTTAAATGGTGAAAGACGCTCGCATGTTTCAATGTAATAAAGTTTGGTGTTATTGTCGGTATGTGTGTCAACGAGACAGATTTTTATGCACAACTTAAGTAAACTAAAATCGCGCTTCCTCTATGAGAATTTTATGATAATTATTCTCACACATCATCATGACAGCTGTTAAACGTCCACTGCTGGACATAGGCCTCCCCAAAAAACGAGGAATTGCCCATAATTGCCGCGCTGGGCAAGCGTAGTGGCAATCGCAGAGCATAGCTTCGTGACGTGAATGCTGCTGCCCAATCCCGTTCAGGAGTAATTGAGCTACACTGTTTCGGGTGGATATACCGCCACCTGTCATTTCTGGTACCCTAGTCGCCTTTTACGACACCTGGTACAGAAGTACTATTCTACTCGGCCGGTACCGCACGGCCATTCTCACACATAACAACATAAATTCCCACATCATCTCATACATTGACCTGACTCCGAGATAAGTCGGATAAAACACTCGAGTTACAAACAAAAGGCAACGGAGAAATCTTAAACAGAAATGTTCATCACATAAATTATTGTCCTGGGTGGGGATCGAAGCCACGGCCTTTGGCACATAAGATCGACGGGCGCAATGTTGAATTTATATGATGAATATTTTTTCTGTGTCTAGGTGTTAACTGAAGGACGCGATATATCTGGAAGTCCATTAGGACAAAATTGCAGGCAAAGCTGGTATCAAATACAGGGTGAAGGACCTTGGCAAGGAAGGTGATCATCGATGCGTGGCATTATGTGTTCTTTAGACCTATACTTAGGTCAAGAATCCAAGGCATTCCCCGTTGGAGCTCGACCTGGCCATGTAGATGCTATTTATTGTTATTAGACCAGGTGGACAAATTGGCATACAGTCTGCGTGATAGAAAGCATCACTGCAGCCTATTGACGCTCGTTACACTACAAAGATTGATATCCTTGTGATATTACGAACTGACGCGTTTCCAACCTTCTGACTAGAAGATATTATGCCATATTACTCAGTTATTCCACTGCCTCCCTCATAAAAGACAGCAATGCGAACACTACTATTTGGTGGTAGATATAGATGTGAGTGAGATACCATTGAAAACTACCTTTTGTATCAGGTCTGTTAAATCTTGTTAAATCTTATTTATGTGTATTAGTTAGACCTCTTTCCTCAAACTATGTAAAACCATGACCTCTTTTTTATATATAAAAATAAAATCATTTCACGGGCAATAATAAAATCTAAACTATCCATAAATAAATACAGTAATCACAAATACTCGAATAATAACATAACAGTACAACAACGTCCAAGACAAATCGATTAAAAGACATTAAAATTAAAAAAAGTAATAACTATTTGCAATAGACAATATAGAAGTTAACAATTATCCGTTATATTTATAGTCTGTTAAATAAAATCAATTTCTTTGTATATTGATATAGTGTTGAACGATAATATCGATTTAACACCCAACTTATTGGTTATTTGCTTTCGTATATTGAAATTATTTTTGTAAGTATTGGCTTTCGGGGTTTTGGTTTAATTTTTCGGTTTAGTTTATAAATTTACACTACACAACCTGCTTCGGCTTCACGCGAGGGCAATGAGAATAAGATATTTATTGTAGGTTATCCCTCAGGGATAGACATATGTATACGATTGCAGCGTTTTTGTAAACCTTTTGAATGTGTGATTATTTTTATTTATCCCCTCGGGTTTAGCCAGCGTTTGCAGTGTATTCGCAAAAAATGTGTTCATTTACGACATCACATTTAAAATTATCTTTTAGAGAACTTTATAATTATCAGTTTCTCTACTATATTGTACATATATGTTTGGAGTGTTTATTTTTGTACAATATTTCAATTTATCTCAAACTGCCTCATTATTGTTGTATTTCTTTTCTGTTCAAAGGTCGCCTGAAAAAGACCGCTCTATGCGATAAGGCTTGTAAAGTTGCTGTACTGTATGTTTCTCTATGTAATGATATAATTTTTGTTGTCTGAACTAACAGACTGATATTGCAGGGCCTAAACTAGAAGAAGAAACTTGTAATTTTGCACAAGCAATTCCATTTTAACGTGGAGGAGCACTTAGAGAGGACTTTAGAAAATTCCCCCCCCCCCCCCCTTCCTCCTTAGATGGTGCAAAGTTAGTATGAAACTTTGCTGTTTTTGAAGGTCATACTGAATGAAATTCAGTATTTAGGTTCTTCATTATAAACCTTGAAACACGTGAAAAATATTTTATCAAAAATCATTCCTTAAGGGGTAAAAAGGCTCCGAGACAAGTCGCTTAAAACACTAGTGTTACGGACATCAGACAACAGACGAATCACAAATATAAATACATATATTTAACACTCAGACACAGAACAAACACAAATATAATCGAGCGAGCTTAGGTAAACAGAATATGATTACAATTATTTGTATTTGTTCTGTGCTTGGGTGTAAAAATGGTTTATTTGTGATTCCTCCGTTGTCTGATGTCCGTAACACAAGTTTAAACGGGAATTTATCGAACACACGACCCTTGGAGCACAAGATAGGGGTCACTACGATCTGCGCCATCGGGCCCGACATTTTGATACGGACAGACAGTGAGTTTGTTAGTATATATTTAAACATAAAGACATCATTACAAAGACCCTTTCTATCTGAGTTCTAATGATTAAATGGTCCGCCCGCCCGGTCATCGCCCGCGCATGCTTAGGACACAAATTTTAATAATGCAGATGGTATTTAATTTTTTTATTTATTTTATCATATCAGCCATTAAATGTCCACTGCTGGATATGGACCTCTACGAATTTTGCCCATAAATACCGTGCTGGCAATCGCAGAGCGCTGCTTTCACGATGGGCATGTTGCTGCCCATCCCCGCCCAGTCAGTTCTGATCCTTAGTCGCCTCATAAGACATCTGGTGCATTAGCTTGGGTGAAGGTACAAGCGAGATTAGGTCAACACAATAAAATAAACACAAAAGACCCATCTGTTCCTGTAAATTGGTGGTCGCGCATGGCGGGAGCGACTGTCAACTTGTGGTTTTGTTTCGAAATTGAACGTGGGAAGGAGGACTGCCCTCACATCCACCGGGCATGCGGTTCGCGAGTGTAATAGACCACTTAACTAACACATTAGCCGTAGGACGTCCATTTGTGACCATTGTCTTCATACTAGCCGTTGGAATTCCACAGCTGGACATAGGCTCTTCTAAAATAGGAGGTATTTTGCCCATAATTGCCACGCTGGGCAAGCGTGTTGGCAATCGCAGAGCGCAGCATTCGCGAAGGGGGTGCTACTTCCCATGCCTGCCCTGTTCGTTTGAGCTATACGGTTGCGGATAGATAAACCGCCATCAGTCGGTTTTGGTACCTTAGTCGCCTCTTACGACACCTGGTGCAGTGGGAGATATCATTCTACTCGGCCGGTACCTCACGGAGGTGAACATAGGCCTCCTAAAAAAGGGACCGATAGAATGCTAGATATACCGGTATACCATCTATCGGTTCCAATCGCACAACAACACTTGCTTAAATGAGGAAACGTGAGGTCAGTTTCACATGAGGTAGACCATGCAGGTCGTCTGCATTGGTACCTCACTATCATCTATCAAAAACCAAACAGTTCGCATTGCTGTGTTCCGGTTTGAAGGGTGAGAGAGGACGTGAAATTATTGCGTAATGTGACATATCTTCTAGTCACCGTGGGACGTTCTATTCTACTCTGCCGGTACCTTACGGTGTTTCAGGTATACCTCGAGTAAAATATGATCATTGGTTGTGGTTACGTAAGCGAGTTCGCGGCTCCAAAATCCGGTCACGACCAGACGCTCGTGTTTGGAACCAACACCGTAAAATTACAGAGATCATGCGTGACAATGTTTCCCAATATTCAGACCATCAGTGGTGTGGGAAAGGCGGAAAGACATTCTTCACGTGGCGCAAACTAACTTTATCCTCCGGCAAGGATGGATGCGATTTCGTATCTTCCCTTTAGCCGGTACCGGGTAAAATAGTTTTTTGGGTACCATACCTCTTTACCCTAACTTATATAAACTTTAAATGTCATGTTTATTTATATCGGATCAATAGCTTGAATAATAAATTTTTAAGTTTCTAGCTCAACAATAGCGATACTTCCATACAACTTTTCATCCCCCATTTCGACCCCTTATAATATTTATTTTGAATTAAAAAATAGCCTTTGTCAGGGTTAAAAGATTGTCTGTGCCAAATTTCATCAAAATCGGTTATGAGAGGTTTAAGCGGGAAAACGTAACAGACAGACAGATAGAGTTATTATCGCTTTTGTAATATTGGTAGAGATAAATAAAACACTATAATTCGTGCGTAGTAGAAGAAAGAAGAAATACTAGCTTTGTTCGCGTGGAATTGGGCTTTGGGCAGCATTTTTTCTTTTCAAGGCGCACGTAACCAACGTAATTTTTTTATTGACACATTTTTGATTATTTCTCTGCTCCTTTTAGTCTTAGTGTTATGTAACATAACTCAAGTTACTTCTTATTACATAAGCTATCTGCCAGTGAAATTCCCGTCCAAATCGGTCAAGCCATTCCAGAGATAAGCCGAAACAAACAGACAGACAAAAAATGTAAAAAAAATATCATGGTATGTGTACCGTATATTCATAAGCATGTAGTACAAAGCGGTTATATTGATATTACAAACAGATACTCCAATTTTTTTTATATGTATAGAATGTAGCTTTATAATGGTGATAGATTTACTTAAATTGGGCTAGTACTTTTTGAAATAAACCGTGACATACAAACAAACAACTAAATTCATTTTTATAATATTAGTATATAAAAATTGTTGTAAATAATATATATTCATTATTCTAAATGCTAAGAATAAATGACATTAAGATTCACAAAACGTCAAATTCTTTAAAGCGACATCTATTGATAAAAATAAGAACTAAATTTAAGATGGCTGAAGATTTTTTCACATATCTCAACAACCCATTGCATTGTGTCTATTTATGTTCCACCTGCTTTAAAATATTGATGGGGTAAGGGATAGTTGGATATATATCCAATTCATCGTACCTTCTGTCTGTCCGTATACCTGCTGTCTTTAGTACCTGCTATGAAAAGGTACATTTTGCAATGACAGATTGCTTTAGTTCGTGTTATATGAAACTTACGATATATGGCTCAGATTGTGTTTTTTTTTTATTAAACTTGATCGACAAACTAGCATACAGTCCGCGTGATAGTAAGCGTCACTGCAGCCTGTCAACATCATCTTACCAGCCATTGGAAGTCCACAGCTGGACATACAACTCTACAAGAAAGGAGATATTTTGCAGAACGCAGCTTTCGCGACGAGGATGCTGCTGCCTATCCCCGACCTGTGCATTTGAGCTGCACTGTTTCGGATGGATATACCGCTATCTATCATTACCTTAGTCTCCTCTTACGACACTTGGTACAGCGGGAGGTACTATTCTACTCTGCCGGTACCTCGCGGATATCCACAGCTGGACATAGCTTTTCTAAAATAGGAGGTATTTTGCCCATAATTGCCACGCTGGGCAAGCGTGTTGGCAATCACAGAGCGCAGCATTTGAGCTACACTACTTTTAATGGATATACCTACCGCTATCTGTCGGTTCTGGTACCTCAGTCGCCTCTTACCTGATACAGTGGGAGGTGGGATAGATCTGGCTTTTTATATCTCTCTAAGGAATCGGCAAGATTTTTTTTCATATTGTAAAGGCGATTTGGCGATTTCACATTGTAAAGCTAAGGTCAAAGGTCATATACATTGTGCCAGTACCGCGATGTGAATCCAAAGCTTGTTTATAAACTAAGATCACAAATTATATGTTACATTGTATCAGTGGTTACATGATTATTAAAGTACAGTTCAGTGAAAGTGCGCAGTGTATGTTGTGTCACGGAACCTTATTTTTCATTGCACGAAACGACCGCGGTAGAGGTCGGAGAAAGTCCGCCTTTTTGGTGCAAAAAAAAGCCTTTTCCGCATGATGTAAGATTCGATTCTCTTTATATTTATTTGTTTGCTAACATTGATTTAATTGTCCAATTTACAAGACTGTCTATTATTAGATTTATTTGACCGTGACGTACCGGCAGTGTAGAATAAATAGTACCACCCACTGCACCAGGTATCGTAAGAGGCGACTGAGGTACCAGAACCGATAGATGGCGGTTTATCTATCCAGTGTAGTCCAATCTTTAATGGAATAGGCCATGGATGGGCAGCAGCATCCCCGTCGCAGAAGCTGCGCTTTGCGATTACTGTCACGCTTGCCGAGCGCGGCAATTATGGGCAAATTACCTCTCCCTCGAGTTTATGTCCAACAGTGGACTCCCAATAGCTGGTATAATGATAATGCTGATGATTATGTATCAACAAGAGACGAAACGTTAGTCAATGATTGTTTAAAAACTGTTTTAAACATATTATATCATTGGGCAGCTACCGGCGATCGTGTTATTACAGTACAAAGAACCTTTTTAACGTTACAGCGTCTCCAAACATTGACCCTGATAACCTCAAAGATTATAGAGGTCATTCTTCTCAGTTATCGTGACATTATCCTTACTTCACTACGTAGTCAACAATGTCGCTTTTCGCTGTCTGTCTGTTCATATGTATGGTTCGATCATAAAACTATGCAACGGTCTTTGATGCGTTTTTTAAATAGATAGATTCAAGAGGAAGGTTTATATGTATAATACATGCATAATATAGTAGAGAAACACAGGTAATTTTACAGTTTTTTACGCTTACATTGCAAACGCTGGCTGAACCCGACGAGATAGATCAAAATAATGTACTACAGTATTGTACACCTTAAATAGGTCTACAAAATCCGTGGTGGTATATAACCATGGTGGTATATGAAGCCGGGCTGGTCGCTAGTAATAGACAATGGAGGTTCACTGGTCTTGTAATATTACAACGGTTCTTGCATGACGACATCTTAGGTCAATTGGTTAAAGTCGCATCAATTGGCGAAATTATGTCAACGGACTAGAGTTGTCTACCGCATTGTGCCATCGTTTGTTATTTAATTTTGACGACTTAGTATTGTTTTAACATGGCAACATTATGGCCCCGATGGTGCGAATGGCAGTAGTCCTGTCTTGTACGCCAAAGGTCGTGGATTCGATCATAATCTTCATCATCACATCAGCAATAAGACGTCCACTGCTGGACAAAGGCCTCCCCAAGTAATCTCCAATAGGACCGGTTGTATGCGGCCTGTGTCCAGCGCGATCCTGTGGTTTTAGTCAGATCGTCTGTCCATCTTGCAGGTGGACGCTCGCTGTGCTTGCTGGTACGTGGTTCCCATTCCAGATCCTTACGACTCCATCGGCCATCGGTTCTGCGTACCAAATGCCCTGCCCACTGCCACTTCAACTTACTAATCCGCCGGGCAATGTCGGTAACCTTGGTTCTGTTACAAATCTCCTCATTCCTGATTCGATCGCGTAAAGTGACTCCGAGCATTGCCCTATCCATAGCTCGTTGAGCTACTTTCAGTTGGCCAATAAGGCCAATGGTAAGAGACCACGTGTCACTGCCATGAGTTCGATCCCAGTACAAATATTTTAATGAGACATTTATACTTGTTCTGTGCGTATTTAACATGTGTACAGTGGACCCCCGGTAGTCCGACAAACATTTTGCAGGGCAGTGTCGAACTATTGAATTCTTCGGATTATAGAGTACTGCCTAAGACCCCCTACAAAAGAGTACCTTGTAATCCGACAAATTACAGATTCAATGATAAGATTCTTTATACATATTATATATACATATGTACATATATTTACTCTGAAGTACAAATCATACTTGTAGACCATGTCGGGTTACAGGGGACTTCGGATTAGACCCCGGATTACCGGGGGTCCACTGTATTTAAGTAGCATATTTGTGATTCCTCTGTTGTCTGATATCCGTAGCACAAGTGCTTTAAGCGACTTATCACGGAGTCAGGTCAATGTATGAGATGTTGTGGGAATTTATTTCACTAATGAACTAACATGTGACAGTACAAAACGAAATGACGTCACATACCTAAGACTTCAGACTATATAATTGTTGCAATTAACACGTGCATAAGGAATAATCAATTATGTGTTTTTGCCACGCGATTCACAACCTTGCTGCTTTGACTTAAGCGTGTCATAAAGTTTAAAAGGCAACGTCCTTTGGATTCGTTCCGCAGTTTAACTCTTGATCTACACTGTTATTATAAAATGTTTGACGGGCCCGATGGTGCAGATGGTAGTGATCATGTCTTTAGCGGGAACGGTCGTGGGTTCTATCCTCACTCAGGACAAATATTTATATAATAATATTTCTGTTTGTTCTGTGCCTGGATGTCAAATATATGTATTTAAGTAGTACATTTGTGATTTCTCTGTAATCCGATGTCCGTAACATCGACGGACATATCAGCATAGTGCTTAATTGGCCGTTCATAGAGGTGTGTTGGTTCCAACACTGACATATGGTAGTGAATGTCGGGTATGGCAGAAGAAGCACGCGAGTAGAATAAATGCTGTCGAAATGAGAGCACTTCGAAGTATGTATGGTGTGAGGTTGAGGGATAGATTAAAGAATAGTGTGATAAGAGATGGATGTGGTGTAAAAGATGGTGTTGTGTCAACAATAGAAAAAGGAATGAAATGGTATAGTATATGCCATCTCATTCCTTGGCCCTGCGTTGCGTTGATACGTTGATATGTCAATCAGTCAGTCAGCTTCTCATTTATACAAACTCCTTTTATACCACCCCCTACGTTATAAAAGCAACGTCTGTGCAAAATTTCAAGTTTCCAACCTTCATAGTTTAGCACACATACATACATCACACCTGTGTCACACCGCGGTAGACAGAGGCTATGGATCTCCACTTGTTACGATCTTAGTATACCTGTCTTGCTTCCCACACTCGCATTAGTCCTTTCATACATGCTCGTTTATTCTCGGTACTTCTGACCTGGCCCTTCTTTAATATCTCTTCTCCCTGGTTAAGATATGTTCGCTTCGGTCGTCCTATACCAACTCTTACATCCACTTCCGCGATATTATGTGCAGTCGTTCTACTTTCATCCCTCCTTTCTACATGTCCAAACCATCTCAATATTATTTCGTCTGTTGTCACAACATCATGTTTTACACCACATCGATCTCTTTTCACACTATTCTTTAATCTATTTCTCAACCTCACACCACACATACTTCGAAGTGCTCTCATTTCGACAGCATTTATTCTACTCGCGTGCATCTTCTGCCATGCCTGACATTCACTACCATATGCCAGTGTTGGAAACAACACTCCTCTATAAACATTCAGTTTAGCACTACGTTGATATTTTAGTCAATCAGCTTCTGCTTTCATATATAGGTAGATAAATATTTAAGACAAACTATAGGTTACATAAATAATATATAACAGCATCATTACTTCAATTTTAATTGAGGTTTCTTCTCTACAAAAGTCTATTCTTTCATACTATCTCTTTTTAAGAAGAGAAAGCCAAGCGACTTTTTCCTGTAGAAAATAAGTATAGCGAATTTTCGTAATAATAAAAACGAACCTTTGCTTCTAATAACCAGCTGGACTCGCGGGTGCAAACTTTTAAATATTAAGTATATAAACTGGAAGCCGTGAGGTACCGCCAGAGCGCAATAGTACCTTCTACTGTTTACAGACGTTGAATGAGACGTCTAAGTTACCAGAATCGACAGATGACGGCAAATATATCGATCGGAAACTGCGCACACGCTTGCCCAGCGCGGCAATTATGGGCAAAATTTCCCCCTATCTTGAGGAGGCCTATGTCCAGCTGTGGACGTCCAACACGGCTGATATAGTGGTATAAACTTAAAGAGTCATCTGAAGTTAGCTATATATTAAATTTTTAATTAGTAGCCCAATATCCTGCGGTGGGAACGGCCCATTGGCGCTCCTTTGAAAATGCCCATGACTTTGATATTGGCGAAATTGATCCAGTTGCTACATAAAGTATGCAGTAATATAATGACAAGAATGTGGGTTTCCTTGTGCCTTTTTAGAATACTTCCACGATGGGAACATCGCTCCCATAAAAAGCTTGTTCTAGACTGGTTTGCGCTTACCAAAAGCGATTACACGTTTGATATTGTCGGACAAACTAACAAAAATACATCATTAACAAATTCGTATTGCCGCTTGCAAATGTCAATGAACTTTAATACCAGTTTCAAATCTCACATACTAACTTTTAGTATTGCGTAGATTGATTGATAGTTACAACTGTATGACCTTGGGATTGATTTTAATAACTGGTGATATTGATTGTGCACATGTACAATCGATACATAAAAAATCAATGCACATCACTATGCCGTGGGGCCCACGCAAACTTTTTTTTTAAATGAAAAAATGCCACGGTCCTTACCCAACGGCTAAGCCTAAAAACCACCTACTTTCAAACTAGTTTATATCAAATGTCTTTGTTCCTTGCCGTACGGTCACGAGGCGGAATTACCAAAATCTTAGTTGTGCATCACACGAAAGTAACAACCAAAAAGATCTTAACTCACCATAAAGTAAAATCCTGTTTTTTTTAAACACACTAAAACCTTTTTGCACGCACTGAACTATTTAATGATAAAAAAACATCACTGGCATTCCACTAAAGCGTTTCATAATACGAACTCGACAATCGAGCGAGCATTTTGTGTGGATCAATTGTTTTTATTTAGATTTAACTTGGAAATGTATTTTAAAACTTGAAATTGGCGTCGTGACGGCACGCTCGCGCAGTGCCGCGGCGTTTCTTGACTGAGTTGAAGTTGGGACCAAGATATTTTTACCTGCTAAGGCAAAAAAGTTCTGTGAAGCTTAACTTTTCTACCAAACCAAAACCAACCTTATTGTTGTTTAGTTAATCGCTATAATTGAATGTGTTAATAATATTGCATTAGTATTGCCGAGCGAGTGAAAGGCTGCATGTAAATTGATCGTTATTTTCCAACAGGTAAGGGTGATTTTTAAATGTGAAGAAAGCACAGTTTGTGCCGTATAAAGCTTTCGTACATGTGTTGTAGGCAGTTGTTCAGAGTCAATGTTTTTCAAACTTTACTTTTACTGAGTAACGGCATCTTGTTAGGATAGAATAATAGTGACCATTGACCGGATAAATTAGGTTATTTATATATATAACAATCGGAACATTCACCCGTTCACTTTTATTAATACTACTTTTTAACGGCTTGCAAACGTGGTTTGTTCACTACATACACCATTTTTAAAACATAGTTATAAAAGTATATATATTATGTTATGTACAAAAATTCAGATTATGCCAGCCTGCTTTATATGGAGAAGCATTTATGAATTGTCAAAATTAAATAAATAAAATATTTTTTTATTAATTTAAAATATATGTATACCAATACATTTTATGCTTATACATATATTATATATATGAGAAATTTTACTGTACTGCTTTTTTTTTCTAAATCTTGTTTTTCCCATGTAATTTTCTTTGAAATTTGTTTATGATATTATTTTATTTTGTTATATAAAGAGGTACATAAAGATGTATTTTTTGTCTTTATTTGTTACATATAGAGCAAAAATACTTGGATTATATCGTGAGTGATCAATTGGTGTATGCAAATGTTGATATATCAAAAAATAAATGAGACCCCATGGTCTAACATTGAACTAGATTGCGCGCGCCCTACGAATCTTAATACTAAGTTTACTGCTCTTTCTTCATACGAGTCACAAGAAAGGAACTTGCAGTTATTTAACAGTGTATTATTATTTACAGATGACCACATTAAATTTGAATTTTAGACAAATAAAAGACGATAAAGATATTGAACAGTAATACTTGAGAATACGCACGCATCACTTCCTTCCTGTTAGTTATTCTCAGATAATTAGATTCTTCATAACTTATTATAACGATAAAAGGGTAATAAGAATACTATCATCATCAAATCAGCGCTAAGAAGTCCAACAGTAACGTAGGTAAAGATAGGGGAATTGTTGCTTATTATTGATGGGCAGGCGTGATGGCAATCACACAGCGCATTTAGTGACGGGAATGCTACTGCCCATCTTCACCCTGTATTAATTATGCTGCGCTGTCAGATGTTGTGGTTTCAACTCTCATCAAGGACAAATATTTATATAAAGAAATTGTTTGTTCTGGCCAGGGTGTTGAATATTTAAGATTTCTCAGTTGTCTGATGTAACACAAGTGCTTTAGGCGACATATCTCGGAGTCAGGTCGAAGTATCAGATGTTGTGTGAATATTATATAATATTGTTATATTCCAACTCCTAGCATTGGTAATCTTTGTTTAAATTCATGAAAACCCTTAAAAGGTACATTAAGAAATAGTGTATTCGCTTCACCACAAAACTTTGGGCACCACTGTCCAGGACCACACTCCCAAACTGGTTTTGGTTAAGTTGAAATATGAACAGAGTTATGAATTAACTTATTTCGAAGCAGAGATTCTGTTTCTGAGCATTGTATCTGCTCTCAGTTCATGCGGCCCTGGTACATGGGAAACGATAATTATCGTTAACGTCACTTTGTCTGTCTTTAGCTAAATAGCATACAAGTATATGTATACTATTGCTTGATTAGAATGACAGCTGTCAAAGTAAAGTGTATTTAAATAGTTTTAATGGTTTTTACATACATACATACATCACGACTGTGTTTCATCGCGGTTGGCAGATACTATGGATCTCCACTTGTTACGATCTTGGCATACCTCTCTCGCTTCCCTTACACGCATTAGTTCTTCCATACATACTCGTATATTCTTGGTACTTCTGACCTGGCCCTTCTTTTATACCTCTTCTACCTAGATCCTCTTTTACCTGGTTATGATATGTTCGCCTAGGTCGTCCTGTACCAACTTTTATAAGGAATAAGGAATTTAATGAATTAATTTTAGGTATTCTTTTTTAAATACTAGCTGATTCATCAGACGTAGTCCTGACAACCACAACATCTCATACATTAATCTTACTCCGTGGTAAGACATCAGACAACAGAGAAGTCGCAAATAAAATACCTACTCAAATACATATATTTAACGCCCAGACACAGGACTCACACAAATATTTTCATATAAATATTTGTTCCTATGCATGTTATTGTCCAGGGTGGGGATCGAACGCACGACGTATGGCTCTCAAGACAGACGTCAATGTTGTTATTTTTGTAGATAGGCTATTCTTCTTTACTGTATTATAAAATTAAGTCCTGAGGTACCGGTTGAATAGAGTAATACCTCCACTTGTACTAGGTGTCATCAGAGACGATTAAGGAACCGAAAAATACAGCTCAAATGCACAGGGCAGGGACGTGCAGGGATGGGCAGGCTCATCCCCGTCGCGAAAGTTAACCTTCAATGGCTGATATGATGATAAGGAACAGAGAGGTAACGGCGCTGGAGCAGGCTGTTAAATTCTATCCGACCATTCATGAACTTGTGCAGAAAGCCCATACCTGAAAACAATCTGCGGTTGCACAAAGTCTTTATTTTTAATGTTCAAGGTGCTTTTCATAGGGATTTCTGTGGGAGAACCCGCTGGAGCACCAAGCGAGATGGTGAAGGCGCGTTATTTGCTCTCTATACGTTACGAGTGTACAGCGTAGAAGAGGTTCCATGATCCTCAGGCATACTCATTGTGGCTTCGTACGAGTGCGTACTAGAGAATAATTTTGGTATGGTTATTGAATCCTTTTGCATTTCTCTTAAAGAACCCAAGCATCTGCACAGCTTTAGTATCTACCTTATTTACCTTCTGTGTAAATTTTAGCTGGCTATCAATTGTGATGCCTCGGTCCATAATGCTTTCAACTTCACTTAGTACTTCACCACCTGTATTGTATGATGAAGCAACTGGCTTCCTCTTCCTGGCATATTTTATGTGGAAACATTTGCTTGGATTGAGCAGCATGTTTTTAGGCTTACACTTGTTTTTCAGATTGTCTAGATCATTCAGCACAAGTTTTGCATCATCATTAGATATTATCGGACGAAAAATTTTAAGGTCATCTGCAAACAACGTCAGTTTGCAGTGCTTTACTTCAGTTGTATTATCGTCTATAAAAATCGAGAAGACGACAGGTCCCAGATGTGATCCTTGAGGGACTCCAGAAACAGCGTAATATGTTTCAGACTCATAAACGCTAACCACAACATTCTGGGGCCTTTGCATCAGGTAGGATTAAAACTATTACAGTTGAGGACCTTGTACTCAAATTTTATCTAGATTTTGTATAAGGATATTATGTTCAAGTCTATTAAAGGCGCTACTAAAATCTGTATATACTGCATCTATCTGTAGGCCTTTATCAATCCCTTCTGACATATCTGATATGAAAGGATGAGGTTAGTCTCTGTGGAGCGAACGTCTCTAAAGCCATGTTGTTCATCTGAAATTTTATTTTAAACAAACAGCTAACATTATAATAATTTTTATTTTATTATGTAAGTACTCTGTATTGCCGTATGCCTTGAATAATAAACTGTAGAATTACAAAGACTTCAATTTTGTTTATGTTTTGATTGTTTTGACAAGTAGAAAATATTTTGAATTCGATTAAGAACTAGAGAAGGCCATCTGTTTTAGATAATATCAAGACGTCTCTGTCTCTGTTACTGAAGTCGGAGTAGGTCTTTTAATTTATAAATATATTATCATACAAAGGTCGTCTGCATTGGTACTTCGCTCTTACCTATTTCTACCGCATATCCTCAAATCACAAGGTTGGCAGACAACAAGTGATACCCTTGTGATATCACGAGCGTGCAAAGGCTGCAGTGACGCTTACTATCACGCGGACTGCGTGCCTGTTTGACGATTTGGAGTAATTAAAAAAATATCTGTTTCCACTACAAATGCGAAAATAAAACAGTGGCAATGCTTCCATAAATATCTTTATTCCATTTTCTACTTATATCTATGTCATTGATACATCATTATTCGGGTCCTTTTGGGGTCCAGGCCTCCACTTTAGGCCGGGTGGTGCTGTACGGGGTGTACTGGCCAGTGGTCCCTGACAGGTTCTCAGTAGAATCCAACATCCACTTGTATTTGGGTCGGCTAGGGTCCTGTGAAAACATGAGAATAATACATCAGGTATACCTCATACGAAAGGTCGTCTGCATCGGTACCTTACTCTCACCTATTTCTACCGGCAAGCAGCAGTGTGCTTTGGTTTGAAAGGTGACAGAACCAGTGAAATAACTGGGGTATTGTGACATAATATCTAAGTCACGAGCTTGATAACGCGCTTCGTATCCATGTGATATCGCGAATACTATATGCTATAGGCTATAGTACGGATTGTATGCTAGTTTGTCGACTTGAAATATGATGATATAAATATTTACTCTGGATGGAAATCGAACCCACGCTCCTTAGAGCACAAAATAGGGTCACTACCAGCTACACTATCGGGCCTGAACGTCAATCTCAAAACGTCTACACAAAATTATACTTGAGTTATGGCAAGATATCATCTAAGAGTGCGGTATGTATGATGACTCCTATGATCCCGTAGGGTCACCACGGTCATCAGTATTACAAACACAATATTATCCAGAATCTATTTTGACTGTTCGTGTGACCTATTTGTTCGTGTTTGACCTACTTGAATCATTATCGTGATCATCGTATATCAGCTATTGGAGGTCCACTTAAACCTAGGCCTCCCCAAGACAAGGAGATTTCGCTCATAACCAGCCACGCTGGGCAAGCGAGTTGGCAATCGCAGTGTTACTTTCACAACGGGGATTCTGCTGCCCAACCCCGACCTGAATAGTACATCCCCCGTACCAGGTGCATAAGAGGCGACTAAGGTACCTACATGAATAATGTACATATTCAATTTTGAGTAGTTTAAACTGGGGGTTGGGCCTGCGACTCTTGCCGCATTAGATAGGGGCACTACCAAATGCGCCAACGAGTCTGTTATTTACACTAAAAGCGAAAGTTACCTGGTGAGGTGGGAGATCAGTTTTGTAGTGAAGCCAGCCGTACCATTCAGAGGATACCTGAAAATAATTTATCGACCAATAATAAATATACTGCATACAGTTCTCCGCGACTTCGTCCGCGTGGAATTGTGACTTTGGACAGTATATTTTCTTTCGAACTGCAAACTTCCACGCAATAAACGTAATTTTCTTGCCCGTTTTAACCACATTTTTATTAACACTTTCTTTTGCAGCGTGATGTAATATAGCTAAAGATACTCCTTATTAAAAAAGCTATCTGACAGTGAAAGAGCCGTCCAAATCAGTTCGGACGTTCCAGAGATTAGCCGGAACAAACAGACACACAGAAGCAAAAATTGTAAAAAAAATTATTTAGGTATGTGTACCGTATATACATTCAAATGTAAGTAGTAGAAAGCGGTTATTTCAATATTACAAACAGACACACTTATTTTATTTATATGTATAGATAGGTACACTTGCAGATTATACGATATTTATAATTAAATACATTATTAACTAGACCGACACCTACATGACATGTTTTATTTAATTTATTTTATAAAGAATACAAGCAATAAAACATTTAAAAAATCAATTATTTTCTGCTCTTTAGCCGATTATGATATTTTATATGGCGACTGAGGATAACTCGGCCGCCAAAAATGGAATAACTTCAAAAACGGCAAAGATTCATACTAACTTTGCACCCCTGTTATGCCCTCTTAGGGGATGATATATTAAAAAATCCTATTATCCTTTTATATTATTTCTCTTCTCAGTCAGTCAGTCAGTCAGTCAGTCAGTCAGTCAGTCAGTCAGTCGGCTTCTCCTCTTGCTCATGTTAACGAACCTGACTGGCGTCATAGTTCACGTGGTACTTGTCAGCATACTCCACCCAGCGGTTCCTGCCGTAGAAGAATCGGGGATTCTCATAGTACTTATTGCCATTCTTATCTTCACCAACGAGAGTGCCGTCTTTTATGTCGTCTTGCCTGAAACATTGTAATGCACATTTCATATCCACTGCTGGATATAGGCCTCCCCGGTACAGCCGTGGGGTACCGGCAGAGTAGAATAGTTCCTCCCTATGCACCAGGAGTCGTAAGAGGCGACTAAGGGTGGGCATGGGCAGCAGCATCCTCGTCGCGAACTTGTGTTCTACAATTGCCACCACGCCTTGTAACTAATAAGTGTAGAGGCCGTGAGTTACCGGCAGAGTAAAATAGTCTCCTGTACCAGGTATCGTATTGCGACTGTGGTACCCGTAACGGCGCAGCGGATAACTGGGCGGGGATAGGCAGCAGCATTAGCGTCGTAAAGCTACGCTCTGCGATTGCCACCACGCCTGCCCAGCGCGGCAATTCATCATATCAGCCATAAAAAGTCCACTGCTGGGCATAAGTCTCCCCAAGAAATGGAGATAGATTTATTTATAATATATTATTGAATTAGGATGCTGTAGACAATGACACAATCAAGAAAACAAAATATAGTGAGTCTATTATGAATACATAAGAAAATATATAAACTAAATAATATGGAAGAACCATATAATATATAATATATAATTATTTGAGGATATTAACTATAGCTTTTATAAGAGGAAGTCACAGAAAGGAAATGAAGTATTCATGATTGCAAGGGGCATAATTTGAAGAGTAAAGAACATGAAATGTTACAAGTGCATTATATACTGCCCATCCCCTGTCATAACTATAATTTTCGGCAAAACCAACCAAACAAAATATAATATTATAAATCAAGCAAAATATAATATAGTACATGTGGTGGCCTTGTCGCTAAGTGATTTCTTACAAGTACATTATAAAGAAAGTATTAGACACTGCTAGCTAGCTATCTATTATAGTAAATTCACACATCTCACTTTTTGACATGACTTTGAAATAATAACAAATATCTATTTGTGATTATTTGTGGTATATATCCAGACACGGAAAAATGCAAATATCATAATATTTGTTCTGGGTAGGGTATTACCATCGTTAGTGCCATTGGGTTTACCAATGCTGCATTAAGTATACATTTGAGCACTATATGATAATAATAATATATGAAATGACATATATCTTGGCCAGGGACAATTAATTTAGACAAATTACATTTTTCGATATATTGTATGCAATTTTATTAATATGTGATTCATAATGTACTTACTTATATATTAAGATCACAGCACTAACTACTGATCATTGTTGGCAGAAAATAAGTAATTATCAATAAGTTATATTAACATTTATTAAATAGATAGAATTTGACACAAAAATCTTTTCAAATTACTGTATTTAGATTTGTTTCACAAACAACAGAATTATATGCAAATACGTGCATTGTACGAAACCCAGGGATTTTAATTTAAAAGGAATCCAGAAAGAAAACATAACCTAAACATTAATTACATAATAACAACCGTAATTATTTACCTGTACAGTTTAAACAAACAACCTCTAATTCCACCATTTTGTTTGATTATTGCAAAAAAGTTGGCGAGCTTGTCTAATGCAAGAATTTTATTAAGAGACATTTTGACCAAAATTTATTTTCTATTTTCTAATTAAAATTTTGGCTGTCAAATTTGACAGATGTCAAAATAGGGTTGCTGTAGCAACAACTTGGATTCTGCTATTAATTCTTGATTATACTTTCTCGTCTCATATACCTCCTTGTAATGTGTTACCAGCGACGACTTATAGCAGCTAAACGTAGTCTCTAACCAATGACCTTATTTAGACAATTCAAAATAGTCTCGTAGCGCGATCGTATCAGAAATGAGGAAGTAAAAGAACCGAACCGATGAACGATAGAATCATAAGGTTCTGGTATGGGGACCACGTACCACCTAGCGCAGTGTAGGACATCCACGTCGACGTATTTACCCACACTGTAAACAGACGATCAGACAAAAACGGCAGGATCTTATTAGACGCAGGCAGCATACGACCGTTCCTATTATTGCAGATCACTTGGGGAGGCCTATGTCCAGCAGTGGACGATCTACGACTGATATGATAATACTTTTCGAGTGAACCTGATTGACAATAGTCCGTCCTGCGAAACGAGCGAAAGTCTGGCACAATAACCTTATTTATAAGCTTAAAAAGGAATTGCCAATTAGTTTATCTTATTATTAATGATATATGTATTAATTTTTTCGCTCTAGGTATACGGCCTACAAAGGACGCCTGTCGACTTGTATTACCGGTTGTTACCGGAAGGTTCATCTTATTATATTGTTGGTTTTTATTGAAATTATTCCCTAGAAAAGCGCAGCGATGTACTTCACGCGGTTCTCAAATGCGGTGAGGCGAGCTTAAGCCATGAGATGGACGTGTTTGAATTGTTTCATGTGAATGTCGTAAAAATCATTTGAAATAGCGATGCTTTCCTTTTAGGAAGGTTAATTTTCTTTAAAAACAAGCTGTCATTCATTAAAGGGCAATATATAAAACACCCCCACGCGGCTGCTTGCAATTTTAAAATCGGTAAGAAAGATTATTAACACGAGAAATACAAAAAATTGTATACGATAAAATTTATTTACTTCATTTTAATAACTTATAGTCACCCCTCTAGTTTTTCTTCATCATTGTTTAATTTCTTCTTTTTATTTTTCTTAATATTAACATGATTTTCTTTGCAATTTTTATTAATTGATTCTTCATGTACGGCTTCTGGTACTGCATAATTCTTTTTCTTTTTACTCTTTTTAGCATTGCCAGAATCTTCGTCACAATTTAAATCATTTTCTTTCTTAGACTTTTTAGTTTTACTAATACTATCAACAGCGTCATTATCACTGGCAACATTATCGTTATTTTTACTTTTGTTATTTTCAGGTAAAGGATCTTCAAGTTCTACAGTCTCAGCTTTAGCATTGTTTAGACTTGTGCATCGTTTTCTTTTCTTTTTCTTCTTTTTAGTAGCAGAAGCATCTCCGTCGCTGTTGAGACTCATATCTTCAACAATTTGGAGGTCACATGCAGTTTTCTTTTTGTTTTTAAGTTTTTCAGCATGAGAATACCCGTCGTATTGTGGCTGTATCAGTAATTGTTGTTCTTGTTGGGCTATTCTTGCTAATTTGCCTGTTGCTTTCAGTCCGTGTCTTGCGCCTCTGAAAAGTTAGAACCGAATATCAATGACAACAATATTATTATCACAGTTAGCTCAATGATCTCATTGTGGTAAATCTAATCAACAATATTTTGATTGTAACGATAATAAATGACAAAATTTTTTTGAAAGCACATCTTCCGAATGGAGCTTAAAGTCCTATCATTTTGTGAATTACACGAAAGAGCTTTCACAAATTATTTAAGCATCTTTATCAAGATATATCTGGATATAGAAATTAATAAAACTTTGTGAAAATTCTTTTATGATGTATATATGTCATACAAACAATAATGTGTTTTGGTATATAATAGCTTTGTGATCCTACTTCTCCACAGCAACCTATTCGCGCAATCCATATTTCTTTACCTTCCCGGCAGAGTATTATAGTCCCTTCCCTTCCCCTGTACCAAGTGTCGTAGGAGGCGGCTAAGGTACCATAACCGACAAATGGCGGTATATCCATCCGTAACTGTATAACTCAAATCCACATGGCGGGGATGGGCAGCAGCATTTCCATCGGGAATCTACGCTCTGCGATTGCTGACACGCTTACCCAGCATGGCAATTATGAGCAAAATTGCCCCTTTTTTGGGAAGGCCTATGGCCAACAGTGGACTTCCAATAGCTGATGTGATGTTAATGAATTTCCTTAAAATAGGGTATACATGTTTCATTTTAGGTAATCCCCCAACTCATATTATAAATGCGAAAGTAACTCTGTCTGTCTGTTACGCTTTCCCGCTTAAACCTCTCAATCGATTTTGCTGAAATTTGGCACAGACAATCCTAAGACCCTTAGAAAGGACATAGGCTATTTTTTTAATTCGAAATAAGGGGTAAGGGGTCGAAAGGGGGGTTGAAAAGTTGTATGGAAGTATCGCTATTTTTAGAGCTAGAAACTTGAAACCTATTTTTCAAACCATTGATTCGATATAAATAAACATGACATTCAATGTTCATATAAGTAAAGGTAAAAAGCTAAGGTATATAAAAAAAATCAATCCACGCGGACGAAGTCGCGTGCACAGCTAGTAATAAATATATACTAACTTATGTGCAGTTCTCCCACCACAAGCATTAAACAACTCTTCATCAGTCATCCTCAACACATTCTTTTTTCCTTCCTCATCATCTTCGGAGTCTGTCTCTCCCGCAGTCTCGATTTTTGCACCGCCTTTTGTCAAAACAGCTTTCTTCACAAAAAAGTCTTCGTATTGTTCTTTACCCTCTGTGCCTTTCTTTTTCTTCCTTCTGAGACGCCATGTGCTGTTTGTTATTTCAAATTCATCCCTATCTATTGTTTTAATTTTCTTTGTTTTGCCATTCTCATATTCAACCTGAAATGTGACACTATATTATTTACAAGATTTCTGCCCCATTAGGGTCTCTTGTTGTTCTCGGAAGTGTATATCGTTCTCTAACAGCTAAACTATGCAATAAATCAAATTGCCAATTTGATTGAAAAAAAAATCTAAAGAGCCAGATCTATGCCATGAATTTATTGAAGTGCATCAGAAATATTATTAGTAACAGATTACCTCTACATTGCTGGCTGCTTTATCGTACAATTGAGTCCACCAATGTTCAGTGAAGTCAGCCGCTGCATCATGACCGATGCCTGCCACACTCCGCTTTAGCTTTGGTTTTAAAGCTTGAGAAATACCATCCTCATTCTTTCCTAAACCTTTGCCTGGTGATTAAAAAATTGTCACTGAAATAAATACCTCTGTGAAGTAATTTGACTACATCTCTACTATATCCCTACTAATATTATAAATGCGAAAGTAACTCTGTCTGTCTGTCTGTTACGCTTTCCCGCTTAGACCTCTCAACCGATTTTGATGAAATTTGGCACAGACAAACACAAAAAAGGACATAGGCTATTTTTTAATTCGAAATAAGGGGTAAGGGGTCGAAAGGGGGGGGGGGTGAAAAGTTGTATGGAAGTATCACTATTTTTGGAGCTAGAAACTTGAAACTTCTTTTTCAAGCCATTGATTCGATATAAATAAACATGACAACTAGGTGCCTATAAGAACAGGCTAGCCCTAGTTTAGGTACTTAAGTATCAAAGTGTATTTTAGTTTAAGTTTCCTTTTTGCTGTTAAATAAAGTTATTATTATTATAATAAACATGACATTCAAAGTTTATATAAGTTAAGGTAAAGTGGTGTGGTACCCAAAAAATAACTATTCCACGCGGACGAAACTAATTATTAAATTTGTCGCCTTTCATTCTTAGTCTTAATACTTTATTGTTACTTGTATACATCACTAGGTCTATGTAAACACTCGTAGCTAGTCTATGACAGCTATATAGAATAAATGTCTCTATGATTCTGTGGCTAACAAGGTGTAGTTTAATTTAAAAGTTTCCTTTCAATATATTCAAATTTAAACAAAGTCGCGGGCACAGCTAGTGTGGTTATAAAATATATAATAATAAATTCACACAGAATCTCATACAGATGGACATAATGGCACAAATGTTAGTACATAGTCTTATCTTAAACTTCAAGCGGACGCGCGTGTTCGAATTGACCGGGCTTAGTAAATTTTCGTACATATTACATACTATTATTTCCTATTACATTATTAGTAGCCTGTCGCTATAACATTGGCAGTAAAACAAAATATAAAGCATCACTCGGGCACTCCCCTCACCCCCTCCCGGTGCAGTTGTCAAAAAAACCACGCGGCTGTCGTCGAAAAGGTAACGCGCGACGCTACATAATATCCTTCCACGCTCAAAGTAGTTCTCCAGCCATCACTCAGTATTATTGAATTAAGCTTGTTTTTGTTTAATATAAAATGAGTCATAGACGGATCTTGTAAAGCGTAATACTCGAGGAATTACTAAAAGAAGGCGAAAAAGTGAGTGAATCGGATTTTAGCGACCAAGGCTCGGAAACTTCCCTCCATGTCGTTAAAGAGGTACCTCTATCTAAACTTCTTGGACTCAAAAGAGGATGATTTGCCACTTTTAAATAAAGAAACGAGGTGGCAACAATCTAACAACAGAGTGAGGCGTCACGTTCAAAATATTTTAATGGATGATGCGGGTATTTGTGGAAACGGTGTGGTGTGGGTGTGAAGACATTTACGCAGGCCTGGAGTTTCTTCATTTTAGAGAATATTATTGAAAAAGTTGTTAGCCATAGCAACGAATTTATTCTAAAAAAAGCGTCACGTCAACGTCAGTAGATGCTGCTACGTCCTAGATATTGAACTTTATGCTGGCAAGCAGACTTAGGCTCATATCAGTTAAGTAATGTGGTGTCAGGCGACATGAAGAGGCTAATTACATCTGACTATTAACAATTGGTACACCAGTGTGCCTTTAACAAACGATTCGGCCAAGGATTATAAGATATTCTGTGGTGAACGAGAAAGAAATACCACCTTGCTTTAAAGATAAACTAAATATTCAAGTCAATTTGAATTTTAGAATACAGAAGAACTCGTATCTGATAAGCTTAAAAAGAAAATATCTGTAGTTCTTATATCATTACCTAATTGTGCAGTAGAAATATAAGAGTATGAATAAAAAGCGGAACCTAGCATTGTTACTTTTTACAATAAAAAAGGGGGGATGTCGATGAAGTCAATTAAAAAGATGGTATTTGGTTTCAAGAAAGAATAATAGATGTCCATTGACACAGTTCTTTCGCTTTCTGGATATTGCAGTAATAAATAGTATGGTAATATTGAGGTCAAATAATGTGACTTTACAAAAAAGGCGAATGTATTTACAGGCATTAGGCTGACTGAATTGACAATAGTACATCCAAAGAAGATCAATGATGGTAGGCCTACAAAGAAAACCAATAAGAAAGATAAGCGAGCATTGCAGAGCAATATGAAGGTTGGTGCTAATAACACTCCTTCTGAGTTAGCTCTGGCATATGCAGGAAACTGTAAAATATATCCAGTCAAAAAGAGGAGGCAATCTAAAACGAAATGTAGGTTGCGTATGAAAAATGTTTGCAGAAGTCATTCATATATACTAGTCTGATATATGTAAAAGGGTTTTGTGTTCCTAATTTTTTATTGATCCAAAGAATACTATTTGAATTATGTTAATTAGTTTAATTTTATTCTTTATAATTTTTTTTAAAATTGGACTTTAAAGACTGATAATATATCTAAATACAAGTAAATAAATAATTATTGAATAATATGTCCTTTATTTATTTTATTCATCCCACACATCTTTTCAGTTATGTGCGCCTGCTTCCGTCACATATGACCGCCAGTGAAAATATTTATATGATGTTTTTGTCCTGCATTTGGGTGTTAACTTCGTACCATGTTTGGATTGGACATGTAGAAAGGATGAAAATAGAATGACTGCACAAACATATAGGTATAGGACAACCTAGGCAATTATTTCTAAACCAGGTAGAAGATTTAATAAAGGGCACAGTCAGAATAAAAAAGTGAATGAAAGGACTTATGCGAGTAAAGGAAGCAACAGAGGTATGCCAAGATTGCAGCTAGTGCATATCCATAGTCTCTGCCTACCCCGTAGAGACACAGGTATGATTTTGTATGCCAAATGTTCTAAATTGTATAATTTAAAAATAATATTGCAGGCGGTTTCAAATAGCTATATCTCGTAATTTACTGGAAAACATGTGTAATTCCTAATATTTTACTACTGTACTTCTTAATTGTCCAACTTCAACATAATATAAACAAATAAAAAAAATTGTAAACATTAATTTTACCATCGGTCCAGCCGTATTTTTCGAGTTGTTTCCTCGCAAAGTTCATTTCGACTAAACTCTCAAAATTTTCTCAGAAGTTTAACACTATATTCATAGTTACCAATTATTTAATTCACGCAGAATATCAATCAGAAAAAAGTAACCTTTCTAATATCCACATGGACTTGTTTACTTGTCAATTTGACGTTTAGTGATGGGCATTTTAAAACATTTTTTTTAATAGCATTAAATACGTTTAATACGTTTTTAACCATCAAATATCTCTTCTGCCAATCTTTTAGATGAAGACTAACTGTTACTGCATGATGCTCAATTCTTTGCTCTTACCAAAACATTACTATCACTAAGCGTATCTTCAATAATCAATTAATAAATAAAATACTGATTACATATAGCTACCATTTATATTATCATGAAATAATGACCCGAAATTTATTAAATAATTGTAAGTCATTCAACAATATCTTTATTAGCTATGAAAATGCTATAATTTATAACAAGAAATAATTACGATGTGAATACATTTTACTATCACAAATAAATTAGAATCAATCGGTTAAAGATTTAAATCTTCTATTGTGGATTCCTCGCTGAAATATAAAAATTATAATTTATTAGTGATGGTCTAGTGAAATGAAAATACATTAATTACATATTTTGACATCACAATATATATCGTTTGATTAAATTCGTACATACACGTACACCTAGATATTCTCAATATATATAAAAAAAAAATTCACATAAAAATCACATAAATTTCGTTTCGCCTTTCATCATTAAGTCTTATATAATTTCATCTTTTATATCTTCTTTCGGCATATATTTACAGATCTTTTTATGAGATGTAGCACACTAAACTTTATTATCACAGTGTATATATAAACAGTGAAATAATCTATGCCTTTCATGAGAAGTATGATACGTATTTTTTATTTAATTCCCGTTTTAAGATCATAGTTAGGATCTCGTTTAGACCTTTCCAAATAGGGCAGCCCGTGATCGCCATTAGATGAGTAGGTTTCCATCATTGGTTTTGTAAGTAAATCAGGTTTAAAACTCAACAGGAAGTATACCCAACATTTGTACTCAAGCGTTTCTTTACAACCACTGAAAAAAATATTTCAATTTTAAATTAACCTCAAAAACTATCTAATATCTTAATGTATTTATAAAAACAATATATTTACGGTTTTGTTACATTAATATCATCTAATTGTCTAAAATAATACGATGGGTGGTTTTCTAGAATATCTAGGTTGCACAACATTTTATCATCAACTTCATATATTTCACCTAAAAAAAATATATTCAAAGTCAGATTTACATAATAAGAAGTATAACTTATTTTAAATAAATGTACCTACATAAAAAAGGTTTGGTATACACGATGATAGCTTTTTGCGTTAATTAGTTTGTTGTTATTATATAAAAACAATTCTATTAATAAAATGGGTATTGCATTGTATCTTTCCATGACAAATAAATAACATGATACTTTAAATTACCAGACGTATTTAAACATTATTTTGAAATCCAACATGAATGATAAGACCACACATCACTTGAATCTATTACGTTAATATCATCATCACTAGTCAAAATAGATTTGACATATTCTTTTTTTATCTGCTTCGATCTGGATAATCGTTTCTTTAGACTTCACCAAGCAGTATGACGAAGCAAAGATTTTATTTAAGAAAAAAAATATAAAATGAAAGGATGTATCAAATTAGGGAAATTACATCATATTTATACTATAAATAAGTATAGGCGTGCAGTACCTATGTACTTATTGCTAGGCTCCAAAAAATAAGAAACTCGTTCAGGGGCAATAATGTAAGATTTTATAACAAAATCCTAAGTAGAGTTACAAATATGCATTCAAATAAATCCAAGAATTGCGTAGAAGATAAACTTATTGCTACGGCTAATTATTGCTTAAAAGATTATATTAACGATGAAACTGTATGGAATTGAATTGAATCTCTAACATCTACTATTAAGGCAACGATTTGTTAGCGCCGACACCGGTATGTGTTCCAATAATACCCACCAATGGGTGTTATTGAAACCCTTATCACGATCAGTTTTTACTACCTGCTATAAACTGAGTAAGACCCGTCTGATGTCGGCAGACTAGTGTTAAAGTAGGCCACTCAATGACTTATTTGGTTTAAATTACTCTCATAACACTTTAAGGTTATCAGGGTCATCGGTCATTTGTATCAAATCAAAATATTCTTTATTCAAGTAGGTCCATTACAAGCACGTTCGAATCGTCAAAAATAATAAATAGAACCATTTTAATACAGAAACATAAAGTATTAAATTGACAACCCTGATGACCCGACGGGTTCTTAAGATACTTCTAATATTTAAATTAGGCCTACCTTATACAAGTCTGCCGACATCAGACGGATCTCAAAACTAAGTTTAATGCAGGATTATTATACAAGCCACCAGAAAAGAATCTACAAAAAAAACTGGTGGGAACTATAAAATTGTTATAGGTAAATCAATACTCATTAAATTCTTTTTTGGTGTTTGACAATTTGAAAGTGCCTATGATAGGCTTATTTAAATGAAGACATATTTGACTGTGACTTAGGTCAATAAAATGTAATATAAAATGTGTCATAAATAAATAGTCAACATTATAAATATATATAATTTGCATATTAAAATGTTTGTATATAACTCTAATTCAGTATATTTGTAATGAATAAACTCAAAAACTACTGAACTTATATTAAAAAAAAATATTTAACTATTAAGAAGCAATATTATCAGCGATCAGTATTAGCTATGTTTTGCCCCATTTTCTTATGGAAACAGGAACAATGCAGTTGTAACGATATCGCGCAATGAATATACCACAAATTCTTTTAAGATGCTTGTTCTTTAGTAGAGACATAAACTATAATTGATTTGGTTTACCTTTAACATTATAACCTTTCCCAGGACTATATAACAAAAATGGAATATTATATATTGTGCCTATAATAAGTGGGTACTTAGTTCTGGTCACTCCTTCAGCTATAAATGTGCTTACTCCATTGTCTTTATTTGTCAGCCAATGGTGGTTAGGTTCATTGTGTTTTAGGGTGCCGTACACAAACATTCTGTGGCTCATCTGAAATAGAACACATTGCTTTTTTAATTAAAATAAGTAAACAAAGAAAAAATATATGCATTTGCAGATAAATTAATACAAATTTGTAAACAAGAAGAATTTTAGGAAACAAAATATAATATAAATTAGTTTCATGTCACGCCCTGCAATGGCATTACAATATGTAAGAACTAACTACTAGCCAGATTTACTAATAATTTCTAATTTATATAATCTAGTATACAATAATATTAATTTCAATAAGTTAACATCTAATTAACAATACCATTGATAACAATATTTGAATTTTTCAATAAATATTAACACAAAAACACTTCATTGACATAGGTGTCATATGGTTATTTATTAATTATTATTTTTATAAAGTAAAAGAGACATTATGACAGATATGATTATAAATTTTTATTGACATGTTGTGAGAAAAAAACTTTAAAACATAGTTTACTTAACTTTTCAGGTTTCTCAACTTATACAGGAATCAAAAATATAATACATATTTAGGAAGCACACAGGGATAGGGATCAGACCCACAACCAATAGAGCACAATTAAAAGCACTAGCAAATGTATTATGAAGCCCATCTATTTTACAGCTATAAAACACAGTTTAGTGCAAAATATAAAGATCATCTAGTTCTCTACAACTTTACTTCTCTCAATTATGAATAAGCTATATAACATTTAATATAATAATGATAATAATAATATACTCTTTATGCATGAACAAAGGTGGCAAAAGGAAGAAAGTTTCGCAAGCGCTTTAGCCGCACAGGCATATAGTCTTCGACTAACATCCTTTAACTGTGCAGTCCAGGAAAAGTTACTGTCCATAAGTATTCCCAAATTTTTAACTGTTCTACAGTATGGAATAGAAATACCATTGAAAATAATCTGCGGTAGAGTAGACCAATAAATTATTGAACTCATCCTGGAGCTATCCACCACAATTATTTGTGTTTTACTAGGGTTAATTTTAAGCCAAATCTTTCACTCAAATCATTGATGCAAACAAGATCATTTATAGCACCAATAGCATCATCTAAGTCCATGAGAAATGCTTGTTGAATAATTTGTAGGTCATCTGCGTAAAGATGGTAGGAAGAATTAAGATTGTTGGAGATGGTATTAATAAATATCCCGAAGAGTAACGGAGATAAAACGCCACTTTGCGGTACAAAAACAGACGTACAAATCCAAGATAAAAAAGTGTCCTGGATGCAAATACCAGACAGACAGATAACTATGAAACCAATCAGCAAAAGATGAAGATATGGCCAAGCATAACATAGAAATCTACGGTGTTGAAGGCATTACTAAAATCAAGTAGTGCTAAAACCGTGACTTTTCCGATTTCCATGCCTGACCTTATATCGTCCGTAATACTGATAAGGGCAGTTGTGGTACTATGACCAGGACTGAAACCGGATTGCAAAGGGTTATAAGGGTTATTTTTATAAAGAACAGGGTTGAGCTGATCGTGGACCAGCCGCTCAAGAACCTTGGACAGGAAAGGTAGAATAGATATAGGACGATAAAATCAGAGAATGAGGTGGGATTGGGTTTTTTAGGTAGAGGAATTATTGGCGCCTCTTTCCATGCTGATGGAAGAATACCGCAAGAAATTAAGGATGTGACAGATGGTTGGAAGAATTTCATCAAGTATAGGAAGAATCATTTTACGGCTGATACAGTCACTCCCAACACTTACAACTGCATGATGTTTGTATTAAATAACTCTACCTTTTTGCTGATAGACTCAGTGTTCAAGAGTGAAGTCCAGTCTATGAGTGCCGCATCTTTCCGCAGATTGTCTTATTCAATACCACCAAAATTATGCTGCTGAAGAATTTTTGCTCTCGTCTTAGGTCTTTCGTCCGAATTTTATAAGAAAGATATATTAAATTATGGTAGGAGAAGGCATCTGCTGAGCATTGACCATATTTAGCAACATGTTTTAGAGAGGAAACAAAGATAAGGTCTAGAAAGGCGAGATGAGAGTTCGGAAAATGATGAGTTGCATCAAGTGATAGGGAGATCATGTTATTTGCTTCAATGACAGATATTAGGGAAGAAGACCGAAAAATAATTTTTAAGAAGACAGGTATTTTATGTATGCCAATTGGCTTATTCAATCTCTAAATACTTCAAAGATTCATGTACAGCTAGTATTATTACCTAATTTTAAAGATAAACATAAAAATAAACATAAATATATGAACACCTAGTGTTCATATATTTATGTTTATTTTTTGGATTATTAATATCTCATAGGTAATGCAGCAAATAACAGAAACTCTTATAAGAGTTCTTTAAAACCTATGTCTTTCACACAGATATTCCAATCGCCGTTTTTTAAATACACATAAAATACAATAATAAAAAAATGTTTCCTACTAATATTTTTTAAATTACCGAATGGAATTTTCCAATACATATAATACAATAGTAAATCACTAAGCAAATTGGTGTCGATGACGACAATAAAATTAATATTGATAAATTAAATGAACAAATATTATGCATGACGAACTTTCGGAGCCTAAACTTAGGAATAAAAGAAAACTTACATTTCTATAAAACTGTAAAAAGTATATATTGTTCTTTAAAAGGTTTATCATGAATTTTAATATATTATTTTCTAAAAGCAAATTAATTGAAAATCTAAATTCGAAAAGTTTATGTCTGTCAACTCCAATAGCAACACACCGAATGACACTGACATTAAATTTATTACTGAAATGTCAAAAACGTTCGGTTTATTCAAAAGATACTATTTATTTATACATGATTAACAAAATTACATATAAAATTACACATTATATAAAATATTAAGTAAAGTTAACATTAAAAAATCATGCATCACCTTTATTTCTTAGCCTAAACAAATAAAAGTGTTTAATCCGTTTCATTTATGACTATATGAAGAATGAGAGTGAGCATGTTGCTCACGAAGTGTTGGGAAAACGTAATATGTCATTACATTTATACGCTTCAGTCCGAATTTTCGCGTTCGAATGAGTGGTCTGCGTCGGTGTTAAGAATATAATTCGTACTACTAACGAATACATATTAGGTAATTAATCATGTGTTTCGTGATTCGAAATTAACAGTGCAAATTGTTTTGACCTGGATTTTTATTAATTCGTTATTATTTCTGTGGAGTTTGTGAAAAATCTTGCAAAATGAGGTTGGCCGGTGCCATTTTCAGCAATGTGACGAAAATGCTGGACTTTTATTCACAATTTAATCCTTCGCCGCTGTCTATAAAGCAGTTTATAGATTTTGGTAAGTGCTCTTCCTGCTGTTTATTTATTTCTCGTTTGATGCGTAAATGCGAAATCGATTTCTAGGTCAATGGTCTATCAAAGTTAGAGTATGTTCATGTGTATTTACTCCTTGTTAGAATATATGCTTATATTGATCGTTCTCTACATTTAAAAACACGTGGGTCTTGTTTATTTGTACTTTTTTTGCGACTCATGCTTCATATACATACTGTATGTAATTAGTACTTATAAATTTTACCTTGATTCCAATTCGATGTTCAACTGTTAATACATGTTTTATTTGTGACTGTGGTGAAAATTCATACAATTAAAATTAATTATTAGCAATTTAAAACCATTTATAAATTATTTATACTGGAAATATCAGAAGTGCCTATTATTGAAGTTGCAAACATTTAATTTGCCTCACTCTGTTATGTTAAATTTTACTTTGGAGCTGCAACTGTGTGTTACTTTTATCATTTATTGTATACAAAGTTTATTGTTGTATATCTTTTGTGTACATTAAATTAATAAATAAATATAGAAAATATATTTAGTTATTTAAATGAAAATAGTAACACCAAGTGGACTAACCAGTATCAAGGTATTGTTATAATATAATTTTCATATAATCTCTACAATATTCATTTATTTGCTACAAACACAGTAATTAAGTTGTTAACATAGACATAGACACATCATCATTCGAGCTCAAATTTAAGAATACATTTTATTGAACAGTAAAAAAATAGTCACTGAGTAATTACAAAAAAATCTAAATTTTGTCAGATTTGTTACAGAAGCAAATCAATCACTATGAAAAAGGTTTACACCCATTAAGACTGAATTAAATTTGATCCCCATAATAAACAATTTCCTACAATCATGATAGTTTTTCACCAGGAATCATTCACATAGTGGCTCTTTAATTTAAAAGTACATCTAAAGACATCAGAGCTACTGGAATTTTGCAAAAAATATTTACACACACGGTGAAGCAGCTCTTGGTGTACTGTTATTTGAAGTTTATAAATTATTTTAACAGATTGTATCAAAATTGATAATAAAAAAAATCACAATCATCATATCAGCTAAAAGACGACCAATGGGATTGGTTGTATGCTGCATGTGTACAGCACAATCCTGCATAGTCAAATTGTCTGTCCATTTGGAAATAATTTAAATAAATTTCTAATTATATACATAATTAACAGATACAACTGATTTGTACTACTACAATAATGTATGTTACCTCACAATATAATTGCCCAGTAATCAGATGTAAATGTAATCAGGTGCAAACAACTGTTCAGAGATGTGAATACATTTGTTTTCTCTATTGCATAGTTTACCTAGGCAACCCTTAATTGCTGTGAATTCCAGCGACTTCTACTTAATAATGTAATTATAAAGAATACAGATGCCATTGTTAAAATACAGTTTAGCTTCTTTTTAATAGCCATCTAAAAACTAGTATTAAATTATGTTCAGTCACACATTCTTCTTTATGTAACACAACTGTCTGTGAGCTACCCTGAGGAACTCTTGATATTCCAGGAAGAAATCAGACAGCTTGACCGTGCAAAATGTCATGACCATTCCTTGAAGAAAAATAAAAAGCCAGATCTTGGCATGCCATAAATAAATGATAGTTGCAAAATTAATCATCTCAGTGCCAAATTTCATCCAGATCTGTTACGTACATTCCGTACATAATTTTTTTTTATGTCATCTCTATTTGTTTATTTATTTATTTAGTTTATGTTCAAACTACATTAGAAAATACATTATTACTATAAAATATCCTTAAATTTAGACACAGCTTATTTGAAAGTACTCTTGCATTAATATGCATGTTAAATTATACATACATCTTATATAGACATTTAAATCCTCCATGTTATACATAATTACGATTTGTATGTGTTATGCACCATCACAATTCAAATTTCTGGTATGACTATCTTATGAAATTATACACATTAACATATAAGTTCACACAACAACTCATATGTTGACTTAAGTAGCTTAAGAGATATATTACATATTAAAAAATATGTTCCTGATTGTTATCTTATGCAAGCAAAGTAAACCCATAAGGTTGCTGGTCTTTCAGGAGTAACCTCACAGATACAATGTACGATGTTTCATTGGTGACGCTTTTATCTACACTAATATTATAAAAAGGAAAGATTTGTATTTTTGTATGTTTGTAATGAATAATATTAACATAAAGAACATATTTATAAAATACTGTGTACTTACTTACTAATTAGTTGTTTACCCTAATTAGAATTAGGCTTAACTTTACGTATATATATCTTGTCAGTTATTCTAGAATGAGTAAAACAACAGCACTTGTAACACAATACTGACCCCATTCTGACTAGTTTCAGTAAACATGATAGCTTGTAATTGTGCTGGGGAGATAACATTACTCCATGTGGGTTTTGCCCAAGGATGTCAAATGTAACAAGGGCTTAAGTCTATTTTGTTTTAGTAAAGTATCTTTGACCTTTTAGCACAGACAATAAATTAACACAAAATCTCATAGGACTGTGAGATATGTAGCTTTAAGTACTTGTGTTACAAACATCACACAATAGATATATACATTTTCCACTGTTGGACATAGGCCTAAACAAGGGTGATTTTTGCCCATAATTGCCACACTGGGCAAGCTTACTGGCAACTGCAGAGAGTAGCATTGTGACGTAGGATACTACTGCCCATGGCCGCCCTGTTGTAATTGAATCGTTGTTTCGGATAGATATATACCGCCATTTGTCGGTTTCGGTCCCTTAGTCGCCGTTTATGACAACTAGTACAGAGGGAAGTATAATTCTGGTCCACCGTCACGTAAATACCCACACAAATTTTTACCGACATAAATGTGCTTGGGTTGGGTTCTGAATCCAATGGTCTGACTTTATTTTACTTCTCAAATATAGATATGTGGCATGTTTTTAAATTTTTAGTCAAATATTTTTGTTTTATATTTGGTTGTAGGTACTCTGTAAATGTCAGAACAATATGGGATGTTGCCCGATTCTAGATGTTTAATGATAAAGTGTAATGTCAGTATAAATGAATCATTATGCCCCTTAAGAGTAAACCTGGCAACCCTAACATTTTTAGGTATTTTTAAATTTGTTGGATTATGTATTATTTGGTTTGTTTATACAGAAACAATTATTCAAATATTGTCAATACTAATACAGGCATACCTAATTGGCCTTGAAATGACTAAATTACTGAATTAATTTTGTATTACTAAACTTTGAATGAAATTATGTATGAAATTTTATTTTCTATGAAGACTGACCGGTTCGATGTTGCATTCGGTGGTGTCCCTATTTTGTGGGCCAAGGGTCGTGGGTTCGATCCCCGTTCAAGGGAAAATTTTGTGTGATGAGCGTTTGGGTACTTTTATTGAAGTCCCGCTTGAAATTGATTATACTGCGAAAGCATAACAAAGAGACCCACATTCGCACTTACTACTATTGGTATGGATGAACGCTGGAGTCGCGGGTGACTACTAGATAAAATTTAATTGTTTAGCAACAAGCAATACCATTATATTCTAGTTATACTTGCCAATTCTGTTTCCTATGTTTATAAACATACCAAGGGAAGTTTTGGCGGTACGCCAACCATCTTTGGAGAGGCATGCGAAAACTGTTCCCGCCATTTTGCGTTTTGAAAATGGAATCGCGTCTGCTTTTCGAGTAATAAGATTGTTCGAGTAGTAATTGAGTTGAAGCGCGCTTTTTGAATTATTCTTACGACTTAGTCGTACCAATGGAAAGCGACCTGATTGCCTGTCTTTGATACCGCGGGAGAGGGGTCGTTGCGTTTTATGGGATTTTACATGAGTTTGTACTTTTAGTTCCTCGCATGTGACCGCGTCCAAATGTGGTGCTGCAGCGGAAACGGCTGCCAGACTTAAAAAAGAAAAATACAGTTTATTGGCAGCTAATTATTCTTTCGTGCCAGTTGCTATTGAAACACCTGGTGTATGGAATAAAGAAGGTAACTGCTTCATTAAAGAATTAGGAAGGCGTTTGGTGGACCGGGGTTTGGACTACGGCTCGGGGGCTTTTTTGATGCAGAAGATCTCGCTTGCTGTGCGTGGAAATTCTGCAAGCATTCTGGGGACCTTTGGGTCGGATATTTCCCTTTTAACAAATGGGTAATTTTCTTTTTTTTTAAATAAGAAATAATATCTATTAATTTTAATGAATTCCTCTAATATGTTTTTATAAAAGTCTTGTGGTTTAAATAGTATTATTTTATATAATTGGTTACCTTATTATTATTATAATTGAAAGTTGTGTAAACCCTTAAAACATACCAAATAAATTATTATAATAATCATGTACTTAATGTTGCAATATGATAATGAAATCACATTGGGTGTCCGCGGTTGTAGGTCGATCTACGGTATTTTCCGATATATACTGCCTATCCTAGGGAAATATATGACGTCATAGAGCATCGCAATCTTTTGTAGCACTGGCGTTTTCGAGGTAAAGTTTGCTCTCAGTACTTTGATCACGTGATCAACAGCGCCCAGAAAATTAAAAACAGGATTTATTGTTAATTTTTATTATTATTGAAAATTGTTGTTTAAAAATACGGGCAGCTAAAAATAAACAGGGAAGATTTTAAGAAATTGTTCGTTGCAGTAATTCCACATAAAAAAATAGTTAAAAAAAATAATCTTGTGTATTGCTAACTACTTTTTTAAATATAATTACTACATTCAAACAATATATTTTCTTGTTAAATTTGTATATATTTATTTATTTATTTTTACGACAAAACAGCAACCTATAAAACATGGGCGACAGTATACTGGACTGCGTTCCGTTTTTAACTGTAACCAGTATATCTAACTATAAAAAGTCACACTTTATTGTGGTCACAGTGCATATCGGAACGAACCCTTAGTCGAAGCGCGCTTTTTTCTCTAATGTAACTGTTCCAATTTGAAAATGGAATCGCCTCCTAGATTGTCTTAGTATTTATTGAGGGGAAACACGTTTTCTCTTTATATTGTTCATGTGGCTGCTGTTCCAATTTTAAAATGGAATCGCTTCGGCTGTCCGCGGTTCTAGGTCGATTTCAATTTATTGGATAGAAGCGCGGTTTTTTTGTAACTTGTAACTGTAAAATTAGATAAATATCTAATTTTGCAATTCCAAAATGGAATTGCATCAACTGTTATTAAGAAAGTGCTCTTCTTTCTTTTGAATTTGAATTCTCATGCTGATTCTCATAGAAACCTCGGACAAATACAATATAGATTAAATAAACTGTTTAAATCTGTGTAAATGCTTTATTATGGCGTTTTTGCTTAATGGTTGCGGTTGCGGTTACTGTGTCAAAGGCGCCTCTTGCATAGGTGCATAGGGAGGTACTATACTATTTTCTCTAAATAAATACAATAGATTACATTATGAAATGGTTTATCGTCCAAAGGTGAATGTTGTTAGTTTTATCACTTATATTATTATCGATAAGATAACATCAATTTAACCACTTCATCGTGTTGTTGCGAAATGCGGAAATATCGCCTCTAGGGGGCGTCAATGTCAACTGTACTTTTGTCAGACCTAATCAGTTGCTGATATCGAAGATATCACTCAATGATAGACGTGACTGTTTAATGTTATTTTAAGTAGAATCATCGTTATATCATATCAGGCCGTGAGCCACCAGCAGCAGGAGTTAGCAAAACTGACAGCGGTATATACATCCGAGAGAATGTAGCTTAAATGCAACCGGGCAGAGATGGGCAGCAGTGTTCCCGAATCTTTGCTCTAATAATTGTTAAAGTTCCTTCTATTCTTAGGGAGGCCTATGTCCAGCAGTTATTGTTGCACGGCTGCTGTGATGATGAGGTCGATCATCATCATATCACGTGGGACGTCCTCTATATGACGTAGGTCTCTTCAGGTAGTTTTTATATGATTTTAGGTATATTTTCTTTTGATTTTCTCCTGACTTAATAGCATAGAATATAGTTGTCCGTTGTCTGTAATTGACAAAACTTCTTGCACCTCTCCTTCTTATCTTAAAAATAATTTCGTCTTAGGCGATAGCTACGAGAGAGCCCTTAGGTCTCAGGATGACTGTGCATTCCACAACATTCTACAGTAAATCCTTTACGGTTTATGCTCTCCGATGTGGAATGCGCAACAATCACAATCCTATGCGCGCGGCCTTTACCGATATTTAAGAAGAGAGAGAAGGAGGATTATCAATCTGTTAAAATTATTGTCTATGGACATCATATGAAACGACATCTGTCACTCATTTTAGGCAACACTGAATGAAGGAAATAAATTTAGTTCTTTGCAAAGCATCCGTTGAGTAACACAGTATTTTATTTATCGTTCCATCCCTAAATTCTTATAATATCGCTGTAATTACTTCACAGTACTGAACTTATTTTAAGGATATATTACAGTTGTCTTTTTTAGTTTTTTTTAAAGTTTGTGTCATGTTTTTTTACGTTATTTTTTTTTGTTGCAATCCTCATATTACCTCGTGTTTTAAATATGTTTTCCACACATGTTCCATGCAAAGGTTGCCTGGAAGAAATCGCTCTATTATGCGATTAGGCCGCCAATTGTACTTTACTATGTATTACATAATATTAATATTATTTGTAAATTTAGGTGTACAATAAAATGTATTTTTTGACGTGACAACGTCTTATAAATTGGTTTGCCGGGTGACACTTCAAGAAACTGCGTTACGCTCCGCTCACGTTATGCGCTCACAATGAGAGCGAGTGAGAGGCACGCGTCCCTCTTACTCGCTCTCATTATGACGTATGTTACGCAAATGTATTGCAAGTTATTGTATGTATATTTGTATATAAATACGTATGTATGTGTAAAGGTAAAAATAAAATTTTGTTAATATGAAATTCAGGGCGAGATTCTTTGTATAAATTAATGTTTTAAATATAATTCTTTGTATAAATAAATGTTTTAAATTGTTACTATTATTTCATCCTTATTCCTACTATACGAATGAATATTCACATTAAAATTATTTTACCACTCAAAGTCGTTGTCACGTAAAACTTTCGCCCGTATACCGACTTTACAGGCAACCAATTTTTATTCTTTAGAGATGTGTTTACTCAGGGATGCATTAACGACGGACATATAGCTTTTTCATTAAAACCTCACCCACCTTACAAGTATTCGGCTGAACACTCAAATAACGACACTCAGTATGTAACCACTGCCAAATCACCGGTGACGCAAATGAAAATTTTCCTATAAGCCGTTACCAGAACATGCATCTATCTTTCACACACTATATACACTAAATTGGCCGTGTGGTACCGGCAGAGTGGAACAGTACCGCCAACTGTACCAGGTGTCGTAAGATGCGACTAAGGTACCTACTTGAATCTACACTAATATTATAAAGAGGAAAGATCTGTATTTTTTTATTTTTTAATACCGATTTTAATAATTCTTTTTTCATTAGAAAGCTACATTATCACTGAGTAACATAGGCTAGGTTACTATAGAAATCGAACCAACAGAGGGTTTAAAGAAATTTGCTATAAAATGTCTTTCATCGCATACGCTGCGAAGAGTATTAATGGTAGGACAAAAAAATGATAGACAATATTATAGAATATATCAATATCTACAAAAAACTTCGCGAGATCATAAGTCTAACAATTGTAGTTACGTCACTTTAAATACTTTTTACATTTAACAAATTGATAGAAATGCCGATCAAAATCAGACCGTGTTATACATACCTTTTTTAATTTTTTATCAAAATATACAATTTAATATTCTAGACTGTCTCAATACCTAATGATTGACTTTCTCAAGTAGGATCTCCTGAAAATCAATACGTTTTGTTGCCTACAAATACACCAACGTAGTGTACAGGGAGGCTGTAAGATACGCATACAATTTTTTTTCTAATTTAGTGATTCATTGTTGTATTAATTAGCATGCTTATAACTTAAATATCTGTACCTATTTATGTCTACCCGTGCGAAGCCGGGACGGGCCGCTAGTAATGTATATATTTAAGTTTGTGTCTGTCTACAATTGAACCCATGACCCTAGGCGCACTAGATAGTGGCGACAGATGGCGGTATATCCATACGTAACAGTGTTGCTCAGCGGCAGCAGTATCCCCTCTCTTAACTCTAGATCAGGACTGCAACCACTTTAAAATTAACATACACGAACGGTCCATAATTCGTATAAGTAATAACAATAATATACTCTATATTGTACACAGAAAATTACATAAAAAAAATAAAAACAAACTATAATACAATTGGCGGCCTTATCGCTCAGAGCGATCTCTTCCAGGCAACCTTTGGATGGACATAAACGAAGAAAATGTGATAGAGCATTTCGATGTGTGCTACTATTTTATAAAAAATTAAGTAAATAAGTATAATATATATAAGTAAATAAATATGTAATATAAAAATATAATATGTAATATAAGTAAATAAATACTAATACTATATATAATACATATATACATCAGGCCTGTGTCCCATCGCGGTAGACAGAGACTAAGGATCTCCACTTGTTACGGTCTAGGCATACCTCTCTCGGTTCCCTTACTCGCATTAGTCCTTACACACACGCTCGTTTATTCTCGGTAGTTATGACTTGGCCCTTATTTAATAAATCTTCTCCCTGGTTAAGATATGTCCGTCACGGTCGTCCTATACCAACTCTTCCATTCACTTCCACTCTATATCTTTGTGCAGTCATTCTACTTTCATCCATCCTTGCTACATGTCCAAACCATCTCAACATTCCTTGCTCTATTGTTGTCACAACATCATCTTTACACCACATCGATCTCTTATCACACTAAACTTAAATCTATTTATATAATAATAAAATACTTGTTAAGAAAACTTAAAAACATTTGCTGAATCCTTCTTCAATGAATTCCACATTTTATTTATATTTCTGAGAAAAAAATACATACAATGTTTCTAGAAATTGTGGGAAATGTGTTTATCATTGAGAGTTGATGCAGTTTTAATCTAGATATTTGACGTGCAAACAAATGAACAAACAATACTTCGGGTTCGGCCAGCGTTTGCAATGTAATCGCAAAAAAATGTTTTTTTTTTATTTACGACATCACAAAGGAAATACAATTGTCAGTGTTTCTCTACTATATTATGCATATATTATACATATAAACCATTCTCGTGAGTCACTCTATCTATTAAAAGAAACTGCATCAAAATCCGTTGCGTAGTTTTAAAGACCTAAGCATACTTATTGTCAGACAGCGGATTGGGATTTGTACTGTGTAGTGTAAGAATACATGAAAATAATTAAAATATCAATAATACACTGTTACTGATTGAATGACTCACTGACATACTGATGTGTAGGTAGATATATATAGGTATACATACAATGAAGTAAACAATAATTGTCTGTTGAATGTGAAAAAATTATGAAAGACTTCTCAGAATTTAATGTATCATGGTCAAATTTCGACCACCGGCCGACACCTGACAATGGTATTTAGCAACATGGATAAAGGAATATTTCTTGCTAAAATGTTGGCTCGATGGCGCATTCGGAAGTGGTCCTTTCTTGTGCGCTGAAGGTCGGGGGTCGATTCCCATCCATGACTGACAAACATTTATAGGTATAATGAGTATTTGTCTTTGAGTCGTGAGGTACCAATAGAGTAGAGTAGTACCTTCCTATGTATCTGTGTCGTAAGAGGTGACTAAGGTACCAGAACCGATAAATAGCGGTATATCCATCCGAATTGGTGTAGCTCAAATGCCAGGGTGGGAATGGGTAGCTGCATTCCCATCGCGAGAACTACGCTCTGCGATTGCCAACACGATTGTCCAGGGTGGCAATTGTGGGCAAAACTCCTTCCATGAGGAGGTCTATGTCTAACGGTGGACTTCCAATGGCTGATGTCCGTGACCTGAGTGCTTTAAGCGATTTATCATGGAGTGAGGTTTGTGTATGAGATGTATTGTGATTTTTTAAACATACACATAATAACTGGAAGAGGTTGACTCATACGAGGAAAGTTTGGCTTGTGTTTCACCTTGTCCGCGTTTTTGGTGAGAATGAAGGATTTTTTTGGCTGGTTCCTCGTCACTGTGGCCTATAGGTACTCGGATTATCATAAGTATATTACTAGGATAGTTTACAGGTTTTGTGGTAATGTAACTGTCTCTATTGCTCTTCTTGAGAAAGGGCCATAGTGTGAGTATCATCACGATTTCCTTTGTTTCTGGTCGCTTATGTCATCATCATCATCATAGCAGGCTGCATCATGACTGGCTTATTAACCCATGGCCTAAGCTTGGGGTTAGAGACTTGAAATTTGGCACATTTCCTTCTATATTGTAGGGGAGCATTAAGAAAGGGTTTGTGAAAATTCACCCCCTAAAGGAGTAAAACGGGGGTAAAAAGTTAGTATGAAACTTTTCTGTTTTATGAAGATACTCAATTAAAATATAAAGGTTCTTTATCGAAAGTTAGAATTATGTTTGAACATCATCCCTTAAAGTGGTGAATGGGGTGTGCAAAGCTAGTATGAAAGGTACTGGCGAAACCGCGGGGCATTGCTAGTGTGTATATATGCAAGCGGCGAGCGTGTTTCCTCACCACCGACGCGGCAATGCAACCACCAGCACACCTATAAATAAGACGAATTCTGACCGCACGTAGTTAACTAGTTCAAATTGTAGGAAATGCTCTATATTTAGTTTGTGACTGACTTGTATTCGGCAGCGGACGTCAGGCTGCGGGGAAAGTATGGAGGAAGGGGGGGGGGGCGTGACATTGACCTAGCGTGGCGCTTAGCCAACTATCTTACTGCTGTCATAAGAAAGTTATAAAGGTCAATTGAACTAGTCGATAACTATTTAAGTCTTCTTATTGATTGTACCATGACTGCACGGACAGTCGAAATGAGCACACTGTCCGTGTGATAGTACGCGGCACTGCAACATATACATGCTATTGGATGCACGAGGATATCACAACCACATTGCCAACCTTGTTACTCGTATTACGCGCAATTTGTTTTTTGTTTATTCTTTCATAATAACCTTCTGTGAATACCGAACACAACAAAGAAAATAATGAATTTTATCTAGCAGAGTAGAATAGTACCTCTCCCCCGTTACAAGGTGTCGTAAGAGACGACTAAGGTACCAGAACCGACAGATGGCGGTATATCCACCCGAAACAGTACATCAAATGCGTGGGGCGGGGATAGGCAACTACATCACCGTCGCGAAAGCTGTGCTCTGCGATTGCCAACACGCTTGCTCAGCGCGGCAATTATGGGCAAAATTCCCCCTTTCTTGGGTTGGCGTATGTCCAGCTGGCTATTTTCGCATAATACCGTGTTCATGCGATATTGGCAATCATTTTTGTAATTTTAGATGTTGTGTTATGAAACACTAATGTCTGTATGTATTTAATTATCTGACGTTTAAGTATTTGGCTCGAAATTAGACACAACGGATATCGTTCGCTGTTAAGTGTTTTTGTTGTGTTTCGAAGGAGTCCTTGCTTGTAATGTTATGTATTTTGGTTTACATTATATATCTAGATCTATAAAATCAAGCAAGAGTGATTGCAATCCTAGAGCGCAGCTATTGCGACGGAGATGCTGCTGCCTATCCCCGCCCTGTGCATTTTAACTGCCCTGTTTGGGATGGATATACCGCCATCTGTCTACCTTAGTTGTCTCTTACAACATCAAGTGCAGTCAGAGGTACTATTATATTCTGTCGGTACCTCACGGCACTATCCATATAAAGTAAATTTGCATTAAATTCTCTATTATGTTTTTTTAAAAAAGTTGGATGATTTCATATAAATATGTCTTTTGTTGTTTTTTTTATGTTGAGAAGTCCTCTTGATGATAAACGTTACCGCAGCCTATAGACACTCGTGTCATCACAAAGATATCACTAGCGTGCCGCCAACCCTGTCAACTGAATATACTGTGTCACATTTACACCCTTCAGACTATAACACAGCAATGCGAACACTATTATTTGGCGGTAGAAATAGGTGAGAGTGAGGTACCAATACAGACGACCTTTTGTATGAGGTATGAGCAAGTCACAAATTTTACAGACACGTACAATATGTTGCAGGTATTTTCTGGAACTATTTAAGTATTAACCATCATCATCATCATACCAGCCCTTGGAAGTCCACTGCTGGACATAGGCTGAGGCCATAAGCCTCTCCAGCTAAATAAGGTTTTTTACCCATAATTGCCGCGCTAGGCAAGCGTGTTGGCAATCGCAGAACGCTGCATTCGCGACGGGGATGCTGCCTATCCCCACCATGTGTATTTAAATTAGGCTGCACTGTTTCAGATGGATATTCACGTCCGATCTCGTAGACCGCGTCACGTCTTAGACGACCCTCCCGACAAAATAACCGCGAAACTCGCAGCCCTTTCTCGCCCTCTCACTGGCACAACTCAACCACTGACACTCCACATGCACTCGTATAACAGAGCAGTACACCGCGTTCGCCGGCGAATGCGTGAAGTCCCTGCCCCTACGAGCGTTAACCGACAGCCCTAGGGCTGTCGGGCTCAATCTGTCCGTCCTCTCTTGTTTTAATTTAATTCATTCATAGTAAATTCAACCCCAACGACGGCGGCCGAGCCTAGGTTGAGCCTCTAGAGGCGCCCTCGGTCTCGCCGTCGGTCCCGCTCAAATCTCGCGAGCCATTGCGGGCGCGACCGCGCTAAACGCGCGGTCGCGGCCGCGGGGCACGCAGGTTTATTACGGGCATCGGTCCTCTCATCTATGAGAGGCCCCGCCCTCTTTTTCGGTGGCGCTGGAATTGACGTCTGAGTAGTCCAGCACTAGGTTCGTCCGAAAAAAAAAAATCAGATGGATGTACCGTCTCTATCGGTTCTGGTACCTTAGGCGCTTGGTACAGAGGGAGATAATACTCTACTCTGCCGGTACCTCGCGGCATCAAGTATTTGCCTCTGTTATTGAAGACAGTTTTTGGCGTCAGTTGACCCACAAGCATACAGTCCGCGTGATAGCAAACGTCACTGCAGACTCTCTTATCATCACAAGGATACCTGGAGAAATGAATAAATAATTTGCCATAAAAACATTTATTGTGACTATAAATTAACTGTCTTATCTCTAAAGTTGGATCAAATTGTGTTCAGTCGGTATAATTTGACTAAAATCGTTTAGTAGTTTAGTTCATCACGGACAAACTACGTGACACGAATCCCTACTAATATTATAAATGCTAAATTAATTCTGTTACGCTTTCCTGCTTAACTGCTTACGTCTCAACCAATATTCACGAGATTTGGCACAGACAATCCTTAGACCCTGAGAAAGGACATAGGCGGTGGTATGGGGTCGAAAAGGGGGATGAAAAGTTGTATGGAAGTATCGCTATTTTTAGAGCTAGAAACTCGAAACTTATTTTTCATGCCATTGATTCATGCCATTGATGAAGACATTCTAAGTTTATATAAGTTAAGGTAAATAGGGATAAATAGGTGTGGTACCCAAAAAAAATTCCACGAGGACAAAGTCGCGGGCACAGCTAGTTTCATATATATATAGAGGATAAGTGTTTGATGTTTTATGTATTTTGCCCGAAATTCCTTTGAAGGCGTTCTTGTTTTTCATTTAATGTATTTTGGCTTACATTATTTTAACATGAATTTACAATATGCCGTCAAAACAATAAACAATGCAGCTAACGCTTGCATTCGTTTCTCTAAATCATTATCATCACCAGCCTTTCAAGTCAGGGAGAAATTTTCTCTTAATCGTTGCGCTAGGCAATCGCGGATGCTGCTGCCCAGCCCCGCCCTGTGTCAATACACACATCTACTACACTGTTTCGGAGGGATATATTGCCATCTGTCGGTTCTGGTACTTCAATCGCCTTTTATGACACATGGTGCAGGCCGAGGTATTCTACTCTGCCGGTAGGTACCTCACGGCAAATTCTCGATATATCTATATATAAAAGAAGTCGGTAGTATACATGATTGACTACATTTCCATCCGTTTCCACGCATTGTTAATATTAACGACCTTAGCCGCCATGTTTGCTAATGGCGCGCTTCCGTACAGTGACATTAATAGTCTTCTGGCCTTGGACAGGCAAAGAGATAATTGTCATTCAGCCTTGTTAAATAGGTACTTGTTTTAAATATTAGTAACACCTTTTTTGGGAATTTGTGCGTCCTTTGTGACTTGAGAATATAATTTCTTATACATATCAATAAAAATTTTAATTACAAATTAATAGCTTTCCACTAAATGTATATGAAAGTATATGTATATCGTATTATGAAAGTATATGTATATCGTATTAAAATAATGAATAATAATATTTTTGCTTGTTTGTTCCTGCTAGTCTTTTAACCCAGTGTGTTTAGTTTTAAGTTTTTTATTTATTATTCTTGTGGGAAGGCAGATAAAACCGCGAGACGATGTTAGCATAAACTAATTGGAAATGAATGTCCACTGCTGGACACAAACCTCAACGAGAAAGGGCGAATTTTGCCCATAACTGCGCCGTGCAAGGCAAGCGTGTAGGGGACGGGGATGCTGCTGCCCATGTCTCTGCTGGATATACCGCTATCTATCGGTTATGGTACCTTGGTCGCCTCTTGCTATTAACCAATGGCTATAAAATTATCACCTGGTCCCGATAAGCCGGTCACCCTTGCAACAAACATGGCGCACCAGATGACTGTGTGACGCACGCGTGACAATGTTTTGTTTAAGTTGGTTTTAGTTCGCGGAAGTACAGTCCTTTGTTGTGAAACTACTGGTAGTTTGTTGGTAAGTGTAATGCCAGCGCGCAGCTTCGGAGAAGATTCTATATATATATATATATATATATATATATGCATTTATTGCGTTTATTTATACAAATATGTATGCCACGTTTATTTATTTTGTATATATATTGCCTGCACCACTATATATATATATTTTTTTTTCAGTTTTGTGTAATGGTTGACTGGGAGATAATGCCATCTGGCATTAAGTCCGCCATTTGTACATTTTGTAACATTTTGAGCAATGAAGTTAAATAAATAAAAAATAAATATCTACCGCCAAATAGCAGTGCTCGCATTGTTAGGCAAACGTGTTGGCAATCGCAGAGCGCAGCTTTAGCGACGGGGATGCTGCTGCCTATCCCCACCCTGTGCATTTGGGCTGCACTGTTAGGGTCAGATGGATATATCGCCTCTCACAACTGGTACAGAGGTAGAAACTATACTACTATGCCGGTACCTCACGTTATCAAGTATTTGTTAAAAAAATTATTATTATACGACAAGTTGACCCACAAGTATACAGTCCGCGTGATAGCAAGCGTCATTGCTAAAGATGCTCGTACCATCACAAGGATATCTGGAGTGAATTGTTGTATGTGGCTTTATATATTTATTTATATCACAATATTGTTCGCGCTAGTGTGTTCCTTGTGTGTATAGACTGCGGAGACATTTACTATCATGCGCACGCTTGTTTGTCGGCAGACTTTAAAATAAAAATAACAAATATCTTAGAAGTTAACAGAGAATTCTCAGAACAATATTAAAATAAATTTGCACATATAACTTATGTCAAGGTGTACAATTCACGATATAAATTGCTAGGGAAAACAAAAAATAACTATATCTATACTATTATTATAAAGCTATGGGTTTGTTTGTTTGAACGCGCTAATCTCAGGATCGTCTGGTCTAGAAATTGTTTAAATGTTGGATAGTCCATTTATTGAGGAAGATTCCATACCCCCAAAGTCACTATTCCACGTGGACGATGTTGCGGGCACTACTAGTTTACAATAAATTACAAATATAATAATAATAATAAATAAATTCATACTATATCTTAGGTATACATTGACCTGAATCCTAAATAAGTCGCTTAAATCATTTGTGTTACGGACATCAGACAACAGAGTAATCACATATGTAATACAGAACAAAAAAAATATCATAGTATAAATATTTGTCCTGGGTGGGAATAGAACACACTACCTTTGGCGTATAATATAGGATCACTATCATCTGCGCCATCAAGCCATACATTATTAGGAAACAATACCAAATACATAGTTCAAACAAGTTGGTTACGTCTAGAGAACGCGTAATTGTAAGAATATAGTTCACTTTATAATAAAACGCTTTTGTGTTAATAATTAGTTGTTGCCAGATGAAATAATTGTAGTCAAATTAATAATAATTCACGACGTTTTCTGTTTTTCCCAACATCGCAATCTAGTGAAAACATCTGCGTCACATTTCTACACAAACATCTTGTTTAGACGCTAGATTGTATTGCTCTTCTGTTTGTAAACAAACACGTTTGGGGAAAGACTTTGAATTAATTGCCAATTCAAATGGCACCTCCAAATGGACCTCGCGCAACGTAGCAAACGTTGCGCGAGGTCCAAGGTCACCAGTCATTTGTGTTGCTTTATTGTTGTAATTTATGTGGAGAAAAATACTGTTAATATTGCATTTATTTATAAAGACCGCAATGCTGGCAGTCTCGCTCGATCGAATCTAGAATAAGCAGATCTGTAACAGAACGAAATGTACCGATATAATAATTACTTTTTTTTTTTACCAGACCGATGGCGTATATGGCAGTGATCCTGTCTTGTGCGACAAAGGTCGTGGGTTCGATGCCCACCTAGCACAAATATTTATGTGATGTTATTTATGTTCGTTCCGTGTCTGGCCGTTAAATATATATATTTATGTTTTATATTTGAGATTCCTCTATTGTCTGATATCCTTAACACAAGTGCTGTAGTTAACAACTAGACACAGAACAAATTCACACAACATTTTATACATTGAACATTGCGCCTGTCGATCTTATGTTAAATACATGTATATATATGATTCCTCTGTTGTCTGATGTCCGTACTACAAGTGCTTTAAGCGACATATCTCCTAGTCAGGTTAATGTATGAGATGAATATATGTGGGAATTTATTTATCTATTCCAAAAATCACCAGATTTCAGCCTAATTAGTAACTATTACTTTTAACTTAATCTTAGCTAAAGCTTAAAGATTTTTTTTATTAAATATAATATGTTGGTGTTAACAAAAACTAGTTGCCAGGTGAAATAATTATAGTCAAATTAAAAAAGTAACGACGTTTCCTGTTTTTCCCAACATCGCAATCTAGCGTAAACATCTGCGTCATATTTCTAGACGAACATCTTTCTTCGTTTGCAAACAAACACGATTGGGGAAAGACTTTGAACGAATGCGTAGCGGTTCTGGATATGAGTTGATCACATCGGCCATTGGATGTCCACCGCTGGACATAGTCCTTCCCAAGAAATAGGGAATTTTTTTTATAATTGCCGCGGTGGGCAATCGACTGGCGATCACTGATCGTGCAATCAAGACGCAGTTTTGTGTGGACATACCTTCATTTGTCGGTTCTGATACCTCAGTCGACGCTATCGATTCACAACAGTGCAATAATTAACGGAATTGATTACCGAAATGCACCCAACACGTGGCTATTAATCACGTAACGCTGTGAAACGAATTGATGTTGGAATCGATTAAGTAACGCTTCTAGACCGTTGCATAGAAATATTGATAAGGGTCTTATATTATTATTGATAAGGATATCTTGTTATTTATATATTATGTTGTTATATAACCATGCACATATATATATATGCATGGTTTTGTGACGTCACGGTGCCTGTCGATATAATTAATAAAAGAGTAAATACATGCATGAATTAATAAATGAATAACTAAATAAGTAAGTGATTAAATGAATGTATAAAATAAGGAATTAATTAAAGTTTAATGTAATGAATGAATGACTAAACGAATGACTGAACGAATGACTGAAAGATTGACTGAATGTTAATGCAATCTCTTACTGGCCACCTTTGGATAAAGTTAATGTTGAAGCTGGTGGAAGTTTGAGGTGTACTTAGCACAACAAACAAACATAGGTACATACATATTAACATACACACATGTTAATAAATATACACATTTCTACTAATATTACAAATGCGAAAGTAATTCTGTCTGTCTGTCTGTTACGCTTTCCCGATTAAACTGCTCAATCCATTTTGATGAAATTTGGCACAGACATTCTTTAAACCCTGAGAAAGGACAGCCTTTGTAATTTTTACAGCTAGAAACTTATAACTTATATTTCAGGCCATTTATTCGATGTATATAAACATGACATTCAAAGACAAGCAAATATGGTACCCAAAAATCTATTCTACGCAGACGGAGTCGCGGGCCCAGCTAGTACATACATATAAGGGACATATTAACAAAAAATGGAAATTAATGTGACAGATATTGCTTTTTCGTTATTCTCTTGAAAATAGAAAGAGATCGAGCAGATCTTACTCCAAGCGACTTCCATAAACGAACGGCTTGAACTGCAAAGGATTTGCTATAGACCAGGGTTTCCCAACCTTTATTTCACTGAGCCTCCCCAATTCAATAATAACATTCACATGTCTCTTTAAGTTTAAAAACACACATTTTTTGTACAACTATATTATTAATTTGAATTAAAAACAAAGAGTTCCATACAGATATTGTACCGATTACGCCTTCCCTGGTGTTCCACTACGCCCCCCAAGGGGGGCGTGCTCCCCTGATTAGGAACTACTGTTATAGACGGTTTGGTGCGTCACCACCGCCCACATATCGTCTGTAGCAGCTGTCACAATAGAGAATAAAACCACGCAAATAACACATATTTGAAAACAGTCTAAAGTCCACCGAAACATCTGTCGTGTCCTAATTAGCTGTACTAGTTGTAGCGTTTGAAATTGGACTACAACCCATTGCATTGTAAAGCCATTCATCGTTTTATCATACCAGCCATTGGAGGTCCACTGCTGGACATAAGCCACTCCAAGAAAGGAGGTTGTTTGCCCATAATTGCCGCGCTGGGCAAGCGTGTTTGGCAATCGTTAAGCGCACCTTCTGGGGATGCGGGATGCTGCTGTCCATCCCCGCCCTGTGCTTTTGAGCTTCACTGTTCCGGATGAATATACCGCCATTTGACGGTTCTGGTATCTTAGTCGCCTCTCACGACACCTGTTGCAGTGGGAGGTACTACATGTATATATATATATATATATATATATATAGACTATATACGTATATATAACCGTGAGATACCGGCAGAGTAGAATAGCACCTTCCTCTGTACCAGGTTTCGTAGGCGACCTAGGTACCAGAACCGACAGATGGCGGTATATCTATCTGGAATAGTGTAATATCCAAATGCAAAGGATGGAAATGGGCAGCCGCATCCCCGTCACGAATGCTGCGCTCTGCGATTGCCAACAAGCTTGCCCAGCGCGGCAAAAACTTGGAAAGGCCTATGTCCAGCAGTGGACTCCAATGGCTGGCATCATGCATGATCTTTAGTAAATTTAGAGACTTCTAATGGCTGTAATGATTGTGTGTGTGTATAGACTCCATTCAGATAAACGAAACGAAAAGGCAATTATCGGCAAAATTCCCCCTTTCTTGGGAAGGCGCATTTCCAGCATGGACTGGAGTTCAATGACTCTTGTTATCAAATTGCTAATGACATAATGGTTAATATGAACGCTTTGTAGTTCGTGTTTATTGACTTGGCAATTAACGTTGATGTGTTAACCGGTGTTTATTTGATGTTCGGTTTTAAATAATGATAATTAACCTTTATTGCTAAATATTAAATATATCGTCGCATAAGTTCTGACACCGCGTATGTCAAAGTTGGCAACTTAATAGTTAAGCTCAATGTTAACACGATATTACATTTCTAACGCTGCAGTACACGTTTTATACCGTGTATTGTTTGAACGAAATCTATTTTGCACCAACTAAATGCACAAGCAATTAGCTTTAAAATGGTTTTAGGAACGTGAGCAATGTTTTTCCCAATGTTACTAAGTGTCAACATTTTGACTTACGCAGTGTTAGAACTTGAACGACGATATTTACATCTGAACACAGCGTGTCTTGTGGCACATAGGCCTCCTCCAGCCGCTTCCATTCATGTCTATCCTTCGCTTGTCTTGTCTATGTTATGTTGCTTATCCAATTTTGTTGATGTTATACACGAGTGACCTGGTTATACCAAGTGAGAGGGTTTCTTCCTTCAGGTGTTGACGAAATAAATAAAACTTAGTTTCGGACATTTTTTTTTCGGACGAACCTATTGCTGGACATCTCAGACGTCAATTCCAGCGCTACCGAAAAAGAAGGCGGGGCCTCTCGTAGATGAGAGGTCCGATGCCCGTAATTATCCTGCGTTTAGCTACGGTCGCGGCCGCAAGGCTCGCGGGATCTGAGCGAGGTCGACGGCGATCGCCCGAGGGCGCCTCTAGAGGCTTGACCTAGGCTCGAGCGGCCATCGTTTGGGGTGAATTTAATTTTGAAATTCAGCAAAAGAGGACGGACGGAGTGAGCCCGTCTACCTCTTTTTCTTTTCCCTTCTCGTGTTTGCCATTGTGTTATAATCTGTGTCCAATTTGTTTCACTTTCTCTCGTCATTTGTCCATCGCCATTTTAATTGTCTTATATTTTTTATATTGTTTTTCACTTTTGTTGTGTGTCTAATTTCTTCTGCTCTTATTCTATATTTAAATTCATGTTTCTTTTAATTGCCCTCTGACACGTTTGGAGTTTAAGGTGTTTCTAACTAAATCAATGCCCATGTTTGATATCCATCCAGTAAGGCAAGGAAGCACACAAGAGTTGAACACTTTTCTTTTGGCTATTTTATTTTATTTTATTTAAATGGATCATCTACGATTAAGTACATCTAACAAAATATCTATCTATTTATGTACAAGCTACCATCGGCAAGTGCTTAGGTACTTTTTTATTTATCTTTCAGTGACCTATATCGTTTCGTTTTTGTTTTAATATGGCATTCTTTAGAGGCTTTTTTTATTTCTATTTTTTATTTTTATATGAGGTCAGTAATGAATTCCACGATAAATATTCCCACAAAATCTCGTACATTGACCTGATTCCGTGATAAGTCGCTTAAAGCACGCGTCTTACGGACTTTAGACAACAGAGGAATCACAAGTATGCTACTCAAATACATATATTTAACACCCAGACATAGAACAAACACAAACATCATCGTGGGTTTTGAACCCAAGACCTTTGGCGCACAAGAGGATAATTACTATCTGCGCCATCAGGCCCGACTATAAATTGAGATAGAAACTATCCTATCTCTCAAGTTGGATCTAACTGTACACAGTGAGCGAACATTGATTCAAATCGTTTCTGTTGTTTAGAAGTTCATCCTGGACAAACACCGTGACAAGAAATTTTTATATATATACATTTTCTTTAGATAATTAAATTTAATAATTACCTTTGTTAGTATGGAAGCAGACATATTTGTGTAAATGAATTCTCGTGGTCTCTATTCTTTGATAAAATACAACGTTTCAAACAATGTAGAGTTAAATAACGGCCTTTGTTTTCGTATCTCCCTTCGTCGCAAACTATATGTACAGATGGGCCAGTCGGTCAGTATACTGTGCGGTGGGCAACAGATCAACCTACCCAATTTTGTCAAATTTTGACGGACAATTTTTTGCTTTTATGTGCAGCCAAAATGTGTCAAATAGGGCACGACTAGCTGTTCATAGAGGTGTGGTGGTTCCAACACTGACGTATGGTAGTGAATGTCGGGTATGGCAGAAGAAGCACGCGAGTACAATAAATGCTGTCGAATTGAGAGCACTTCGAAGTATGTATGGTGTGAGGTTGAGAGATAGATTAAAGAATAGTGTGATAAGAGATCGTTGTGGTGTAAAAGATGATGTTGTGACAACAACAGAGAAGGTATGTTGAGAAGGTTTGTACATGTTGAAAGGACGGATGAAAGTAGAATGACTGCACAAATATATAGAGCTGAAGTGAATGGAAGAGTTGGTATAGGACGACCGTGACGGATATATATATATACATATATAAATGTTTTGCTGTTACTTTGTGGCATGATGAATTCTCCTTTTGGTACACATATAGCAAAAATAATTGCAATTTGCATGCAAATTGGTGTATGCAAATGTTGGAGAATCAATGAATAAATGCCCAGACACAAATAAATACAAATATTCGTCCTGGGTGATAATACTGAAGCGATTTTCATGAAATTTTGCACGTACACAGCTTGAATGAACTTGAGGGAAGGTCGATAGCTGCTTTTGTCGCAGATGGATGTAAATCCTGTGCCCATGCATAAGCTATCTGCACCAATCTTTTTGTGATCATGTCGTCGACCTTGTCACGAGGCGAGCACATGTTGCTAAGGTAAATATGATGTGTCACTCTATCTGTCTGTGTGCATTGTGTATATATACTAAATTGTGTATATTACTATATATACTATATTATATACTATATATATGTCCACTTGGCAGTGTGTCAAGATAGAAATGCGGACTTTGGCAGTACATGGGGCCTTTGGGGATTGCAATATATATATAATTATATTTATATTGAAATCTGTATTACATATAGACAGTAATACGAAATCTTACTAATATTATAAATGTGAATGTAACTCCTGTCTGTCTGTCTGTTACGCTTTCCCGCTTAAACTTTTAACAGATTTTGATGAAATTTGGCACAGACAATCTTTAGACCCTGAGAAAGGCCATAGCCTTTGTAATTCGAAATAAAGGTTGTAAGGCGTCGAAATGGGGATGATAAGTTGTATTAAGGTATTGCTATTTATAAAGCTAGAAACTTGTAACTTATTTTTCAGGCTATTCATTCGATATACTTAAACATGACATTTGAAGTTTATATAAGTTAAGGTAAAGAGGTATGGTACCCAAAAAAACAATTCCACAGACGGAAGTCGCGGGCACAGTTTGTGATATATATATATAAATATATATAAGTATATATATGGTACCTGCCGTGTGGCACCGACGGGGTAGATTAGTACCACTCCATGTATCAGGTGTCGACTAAGGTACCAGAACCGACAGTTGAGTTATATCCATCCGAATCAGTGCAGCTCAAATGTACAGGGCGGGGATGGGTTGCAGCATCCTTGTCACCATTTTTGAGAAGGTCTATATCCAGCAGTAGACTTCCAATAGTTGATATGATGATGATGACGATGATATACGGGACTTGCATTAAAAAAATCTTATCGCGCATTAAGGCAAGGGCGACAACTCAGGGCCGCCTGCTACTCTAACGCATTGCATGCTACTATTTAATTAACAAATTAAGTGTTAAAAACGTTTAAAACATTATTTTGTTTTGGTGGGTGCCGATGCCGCTAATGGTCGTGATCCTGTCTCGTGTGCCGGAGGTCGTGGGTTCGATCCCCACCCAGGAGGTAAATTATTGATGAATTAGAGTGATGCCTCTGTTATCTGATGTCTGTAACACATGTGCTTTAAGCGACTTAACTCCAAGTATGGTCAATATATGAGATGTTGTGGGAATTTATAATAATTATATACATGTGTAGCCTTAGAGAATTTATATAGTTTCTTCGCAAACGAGGTCGACAAATACTCAACCTCAATGACCCGGTGACCCTGAACACTCGACGATGGCTGCGTAACAGAGCTGCATTATCAATCTCATTCAAAGAGCGTTATGTCCATTTGCGAAACGATAAAGTGTTATTATTTTATCGATGTTTACCGTCAATTGATAGCGGCTGGCGGTCGTTTCTCAAGGATGATTAGGCATGTGTTGATCACGAGGCTCCGTGCGCTTGATGCGGATAATTTATTTATTGGAACGGAGTTTTTTATCGCGCGTTGTGGAAGGGGGTAGACGGAAAATATTAAGACCAAAAGTTGTAACGACACTTTTTGTTTAAGTTGTAAGCCTTGCGGCGCGCGCGTCTCTCTCTATCTGTCTCCTCTTCTCTCTCTGTCCCTCTCTCTAATTCTCGCTTCTCTTGTGTTTCTATTATGTATTGACCAGTGGGTGTCGCGACGCATTTTTGTTGAGTGTATACAGGTTTTTTGTATATAATAAATAATAATAACGATAATGAATCCTGAGAGTGTTTCTGCACAAGATATTTATATTGATTTTATTACAATTCCTTCACTGTTGGATCGAAAGGAACTTCGTTCTATCCAAGTGTCCTTTGACACCTCTTATAATTTTTTCAATGCTACTATTATATCGACGGTCATAAATTCATTGTCGTAAGAGATAATGTGCAGGTGCAGGGAAGAACAAACATGAAAATAAAAATCAATTAATTCGTTGTAACTTATTATTTGTAAAGATGTTTCTAGTTATGTTGAAGCTGTTTTTAACAAATATTATTTAAATTGAATCCTCTTTACTAGAAACTTTTAACAAAAGACATAAATAAAAGATTTAAATAATGTCGTGGCAACATTATTTAAATCTTTTATTTAAGTCCTTTACGTAAAATAGGCTATATTATCTGTTTATATAAAAGGTGAAATTGACTGATATATCAATGCTGGGCCTAAACTTGGGTTAGAACCTTGGAATTTCTTTGCACCGGGGTTCTTGAAAATTAGGATCTAAGGGGTAGAACGAGGGTACAACGTTAGTTTGGAACTTTTTTGTTTTCGAAGTTATTCGAATCAAATTTAGTATAAAGGTTCTAAATAGAAAGTCATGAAGCACGTGTAATTTATTTTTAATCATCCCTTAAGGTGTAATAGTGGGGGGGGGGGGGGGGGTTGCAAGATTAATACGAAAGTTCTACAAGTTAACGTGGGTAAAACCGGAGAGGGTTTCTTTGTATTTTATAAAATCATACTCTCATACATCTAGGTATATATATTTATAATAAAAAAAAATCCCACAGCATCTTACCTATACATTGACCTGACTCAGTGGTAAGCTTAAAACACTCGTGTTACGGACGCCCGACAACAAAGGCATCACAAATATACTACTTAAATACATATATTTAACACCCAGACACAGAACAAACACAAATGGTTTTAAATAATAATAATAATAACTTTATTCAACAACAACAAATAAATATTTGCTCTTTGTGGGATTCGAACTCACGACCCCTTCCGCCTAAGATAAGATCGTTGGGCACGTAATTAACACATTAAACCGACCAATAAAATAAATATTATTTGACACATTACATTGGATCAAACCCATGTCCTTTGCGTACAGGATGGGATCACTGCCATCTGCGCTATCGAGCCAATCAAATTATATTAACATTATATATCACGAGGGGACCTTCTTCCTTTGATTTCATCGATTAATTTATAAGGTATTCGATAAAGCGTCGCCTCGAGTGGTGGTGCCATTGACACCGATCGATAAAAGCCAACAATACACACATAAGTAAGCAGTAATATTTAAAACAAACAATACCGCGACGTGTTTAAAACGTGTCACCTTGAATTGTCAAAGGAAGTTTGTTATATAGAATAATACACACATACACATACAATATAAATAAAACATATATACATCACACCTGTGTCCCAGAGTAGGCAGTGATTGTAGATCTCCACTTGTTACGATTTCGGCTTATCTCTTTCGCTTCCATCACTCGCATCAGTCCTTTCATAAACGCTCGTTTATTCTTGGTACTTCTGACCTGGCCCTTCTTTAATACCTCTTCTACCTGGTTAAGATATGTTCGCCTCGGTCGTCCTATACCAACTCTTCCATTCACATCCGCTCTATACATTTGTGCAGTCATTCTACTTTCATCCATCCTTTCTACATGTCCAAACCATCTCAACATTCCTAACTCTATTGTTGTCACAACATCATCTTTTACACTACATATTTTTTTAAATATGTACATAGATTAAAATCGTCATTACAGCCGTTAAATATCCACTGTTGGACACAGGCTTCCTCAAGAATGGGGGTATGTTGCCCATAATTGCCGCGCTGGACATGCGTGTTGGCAATCACATAGCGCAGCTGTCGCGACGGGGATTCTGTTGTCCACCCCCGCCTTGTACATTTGAGCTGACTTTTGCATGGATATACCGCCATCTGTTCGGTTCTGGTACCTCAGTCGCCTCTTACGACACCTGCTACAAGGGGAGGTACTATTTACTATTTTAACACTGTGAACATTAAAATAATATTTTGATTAACGAGCGACCTGCCTCGGCTTCGTAAGGGTGCAGTAAATATAAAAAATAGTTATTGTTGGTTTTTAAGATATTGATATATATACCATCTCAGACTTATGTGTAGACATTTTATTGATGTACAATACTGTAGTACATTATTTTGTTTCTACTAATAGGATTCAGTCAGTGTTCATCACATTAGATACTGGTAAAACTATCAGTGTTTCTCTACTATATTATGCATGTATTATACATATAGGTATAGTTAGCTGTGAGTTACCAGCAAAGTAGAATAGTACCTCCCTCTGTACTAGGTGTCGTAAAAGGCGACTAAGGTATCAGAACCGACAGATGGCGGTATATCCATCCGAGATAGTGTAGTCAAATGAACAGGGCGGGGATGAGCAGCAGCATCCCCGTCGCGAAAGCTGCGCTGTGTAATTGCGAATACGATTGCCCAGCGCGGCAATTATGGGCCAAATTCCCCCTTTCCATGGGAAGGCCTATGTCCAGCAGTGGACTTCTAGTATCTGTAATGATGATGTTAATGATGATTTTACATATAAACATGCGTCTTGAATCGCATTATCTAAAAAAAAAACCGCTGTAATATCCGTCCGTCTAAACAAACATGGGACAGACAGACAGACAGACAGCGGGAAGTGACTTTATTTTATACTATGTATTGATGCAATGTGCGCCTCTAAACATAACAATAACTCGATATATTAAACTAGATATGCCATTGTGTTGATCCGTGACGTTTCAAAGTAAAATATCTTATTTATCTACCAGCATAGAGTATTATCGAATGGAGTTCTTAAAGGACGCGATAAAAACTTAAGAACCTGACTCGCGAAAGACCTAAAAGTACATAGAAGAATTACTTGAGTATAAAGAAACAGTTGTGCTATTTTTATCAGCAATCTCTATCAGTGAGACGTTTCAAAGTCGTGAAACTATAATTTAGTTCGCGTTACTACCGTGTTGCGCGCGTACGAGGTACCCGCCCACAAATGACGTAACCCACTAATGACGTCATCGATGCTATCGTCATCATTTTTATTACAGCCATTGGAAGTCCAATGCTGGGCATAGGCTTCCCCAAGAAAGGGGGATCATAATGTGCTCATAATTGCCGCGCTAGGCAAGCGTGTTGGCAATCGCACAGTGCAGCTTTCGCGACGGGGATGCTGCTGCCCATCCCCGCCCTGTGCATTTGAGTTGCACTATTTCGGATGGATATACCGCCATGTTCAGTCGCCTCTTACGACACCCGGTAAAGGGGGAGGTACTATTCTACTCTGCCGGTACTTTACAGCTATTACACGGATTTGGGTATTAGTCCCGTTGATTTATTGTGGTTAATGGCTGATATGATGATGAAACAAATATTGTTATTGTTATTATTATGCCTGTGTTGTTCGTTATCGGGTGCATGTCGCGCGACGTCACTCAATTATCGAGTTAGTGCTAATGTTTTGTTACCGATACAGACATAGTTAGGTCACCTAAGATGGACTAAAAATATTATTAAAAAAGTTTGTTTGTATTTTCGATATGAGACTAATGCTTGTTCAAAGAAGTCTGATGTCATTATATATATATATACACTAATATTATAAATGCGAAAGTAACTCTGTCTGTCTGTCTGTCTGTTACGCTTTCCTGCTTAAACCTCTCAACCGATTTTTATGAAATTTGGCACAGATAATCTTTAGACCCTGAGAAGGGACATAGGCTATTTTTAATTCGAAATAAGGGTTGTAAGGGGTCGAAAAGGGGGATGAAAATTTGTAAGGAGGTATCGCTATTTTTAAAGCTAGAAACTTGAGATTTATTTTTCAGACCATTGATTCGATATAAATAAACATGACATTCAAAATTATGTCATCATGTAATAATATATGTATATATATATATATTACGAAGTCAGCAAACAAGCATACGGTCCGCTTGATGGTAAAAGTGAGTGCATTCTATAGACGCTATTGTGTCATCACAAGGATATCACTAGCGCCAGTCAACCTTGTACTGACTGAATGTAGCGTGTTACATTACCCAGTAATTTCACTGCCTCTCTCACCCTTTAAACCAGAACACAATGCGGATGCTGTTGTTTGGTGGTAGAAATAGGTGAGAGTGTGGTACCAACGCAGACAACCTTTGTAAGAGGTGTGCCGGCAGGGAAAGTCGTTAAATAATTTATTAACGACTTAAACGTGGTTAATTTACCTTTTTTGCGTTTTCTTGATCAAGGTTTTGGTTACCATCCGGGAACCGTTTGGGAGCCGATAAAAAAGTAGTTTAATTTTATTTATTTATTGAACTTTATTGCACAATATATTACAAAATGTACAAATGGCGGACTTAATGCCAGTTGGCATTATCTCCCAGTCAACCATTACATGAAACAGAAATATATATACAAGTGCAAACAATATATATACAAAATAGATAAACGTTACATACATAATAATTGTGAGTAGTGAATACCTAAATATTTTAAGGCTGATGTCAAATGAAAGAATATCATATCAGCATTGCTTGACTATAGCAGCGCAGATCGTAGCACCGCGATAAGAATGCTGCTGCCCATCCCTGCCTGTTAAATAAATAAATTCACACAACATCTTAACTCTGAGATAAGTCGCTTGAAGCACGCGTATTACGGACATCAGATAACAGAGTTATCAGAAATATAATACTTATATATTTACATTTAATAACCCAACACAGAAACGCACAGAAATGTTGTTATATAAATATTTGTCCAGGGTGGGGATCGAACCCGCATGGCGACACTTAGGGTACAAAATGGAATCACTATCAACTGCGCCATCGGCCCGTCATCGGGTATTGGAGCAACGCTGTTTCGGATGGATATACCGCCATCTCCGTCGGCTCCGTAATTGTAGTCGTCGTAGATTGTTAAAAAAAACTTACATGTCATTTTGTTTTATGATAATACTAGCGGCCCGTCTCAGTTTCGCACGGGTAGACATAAATAGGTATTTATGTCTACCCAGATATGTAAGTTATAACTTTAATTATTTCATTTATATTGGAAAGTATGATTTCAATAATTCAAAAAGTAATCTTAAGGTATTAAGACAGTCTTGGATATTAAATTGTATATTTTGATAAAAAATTATAAATGGTATGTATAGCACGATCTGATTTTGATCGGAATTTCTATCAATTTGTTAAATGTAAAATGTAGTTATAGTGACGTAACTATAATAGTTAGACATATTGTCTCGCGAAGTTTTTTGTAGATATTGATATATTCTATAATATTGTCTAACATTTTTTTGTCCTATGAAATGATGATGATGTCCTATATATATGAAAGATATTTTATGGCAAATTTTTGTACACCTTCGGTTGGTTTTAATAGGAATTTCTAAAGATTTCTACAGTAATCAAGTACTAAATATAGCCTACATTACTCAATGATAATGTAGTTTTCTAATAAAAAAATTATTATTAAAATTTTTCAAGTACTTTTTGAGTTTATTCGTGACATACAAAAATACAAATCTTTCCTCTTTATAATATTAGTGTAGATTCACACATCACTGTGGTATGTCGCTTAATGCCCTTGTATTTGCTCTGACAATATAGGTATGACAAATAATACTTACATACATGTTTCCAACGCCCAGACACAGGACGAACACACATATCATCATATAAATATTTGTCTTGGGCAGGGATCGAACCCACGACCCCTGGCGTATAGGATAGGATCACTACCATCTATCAAGATCATCATTATATTATGTAATAGATAAAATCGATCGATGTACACAGGTCGTGTGCTATATGTAATTAAATTAAAGCAATTACTGTTTTCTGTTCACTAACGGCGCGCGACGTCACTTGTGGTTATCGAGCCGATAATACATCAAGCACTTATGTATGTATGTATTTAGTTATCGATCTATCGAATGCTATTAGTGGAGTGTTGTGTGATAGTCTACTTAGGTTCATAAGTGTATTACAATTGTGACCTAGTTCAGTGTATATGCTGTAGGATGTGTAGGACGACTGGTGTTCAGTGTCCCAAAGAGTTCTTGATTATTTATGTATGTAAAAGGAGAATTTGACTGACTGACATATTAACGCAGGGCTTAAACTGTAAGGGTTAGAAACTTAAAATTTTGCTCAGGTGTGGTTTTCTTTTATAACGTAAGGATTTTTAAATATTGACTCCCTACGGGGGTAAAACGGGGGTGCAAAGTTAGGTTGTAAGTTCTAGGATTTAACGCGTGTGACACCTTAGAGCATTGTTAGTAAATAAAAAAGAAATAAGCTCAGACCACATCTCATACACAACACATCTCATGTTTCGGTTATCAGACATAACAAATAACACCCAGACACGGCAAATACAAATTTTAATCACATTATTTTTTTTTACGTGGGTTTGCGCCATCAATCCAATCATTAGGGTTGTGAAACAATTCCAGAAAAGCCCATAATCCGATCCTTATCCCACGGGATTATGCAAAAAACATGCTTGCGGCGCTCGCTTGGCGTGATGTCAACGACTCGCGTCCACCAAAGGGCTGTGACGTCACGGGCTAAATTTACCCTCGGAAGAGCCGAAGGTCGGGTGCCCGTCGACTGACATACGCCAGGGCCAATTGTGCCGATACTTCTCTTTGGCTTATCCCTGGGTAACTCATGTTATTCCAGAATGAAATCTATCTGCAGATAAACTAAAGTAATTGTTCTGATTGCCTAGAGTAAATAAAAGAGGGCCTTTTAGGCCGGGTTTTATCATAGCAGCTGCAAAACGTCCACGATAAAAGGAATTTGCCCATAATTGCCGCGCTGGGCAAGCGTGGTGGCAATTGCAGAGCGTAAGTTTCGCGGCGGGAATGTTGCTGCCCATCCCCGTCTTGTTGTATTTGAACTACACTACTTAGAGTGGATTTACCGCCATCTGTCGGTTCCGGTACCTCAGCCGCCTCTTACAGACATCTGGTACAGAGGGAGATACTATTCTACTATGCACCCCCATTTTACCCCGACGAACCGACAGATGGCGGTATATCCAACCGAGACAGTTTGTTACAAACGCTTACGGTAGGGATGGGCAGCAGCGTCCCCGTCGCGAAAGCTGCGCTCTGCGATTGCCAACACGCTTGCCCAGCGCGGCAATTATGAGCAGAATTTCCCATTTCTTGGGGAGGCTTATGTCCAGCAGTGGACTTCCAATGGCTGTAATGATGATGATGAAACCGCGACGCGAGGCTAGTTTATAAACCGTCGGATTACCAACTGGGATTGAACATGTCCGTTACAATCCCTGAACGACTTGTTTAAACAAGTCCCGAGACACGTAGCCTTGGTTTAATTTACAAATATAGGTTTAATTTAAGATTCCCCTTGTTAACAATTGTGGCGTGTCTAATGGACGTTTAAATGCCGACGCGCGTTTACAGTGCAGGCGGTAGCGGGAGCGGAATTGGCGGAAAATAATGATTAAATTTTGTAAAATTGTTGCTTTACAGATAATCTCGCATAATAATGTCGTGTCACTTTGTTTGACCGTGAGAAAAATCATTACAGCTATTGGAAGTCCACTGTTGGACATAGGCCTCCCCAAGAATAGGAAAATTATGTACATATTTGCCGCGCTGGGAAAACGTTAAATTCAGCAAAAGAGGACGGACGGAGTGAGCCCGGCAGCTCTAGGGCTGCTGGTTATCGCTCGTCGGGCCAGCGACTGCACGCGTTCGCCGGCGAACGCAGTGTACTGCTCTATTGTACGAATGCATGTGCAGTGTCAATGATTGTGTTGTGCCAGTGCGAGGGCCGGGAAGGGCTGCGATTTTCACGGTAATCTTATTAGGCAGGTCTGCAGGCTTCATTACGGGATCCATCAGACAAGAGTATAGTAGAGTGTGATGATTGATATTGGACTCGTTTCGCTCCCGCGTCCGCGTCCACTCTGGACTGCACCTAAGGCTATGTGTGGTCCGCTGTGTGCTGACGTTACATCCATACACTTGGTTTCGTACGAGTACAATGAGGATAAAAATGGTTTTTGTAGATTATCCTTAAGATGTGGACATGTGCCATCGCGGAATTTTTTGTACACCTTTTTGTGGTGTAGTGCATTATTTTGATCTATCTCGCCGAAGTGACATCAATAATTTAAAATAATTCACGGTATTTCGTTTACTACCGCGTTAAATTAAATTTATACTTTACCCTCAACAACACGTGGTGGTTCATTATTTCAGCCATTGGAAGTCCACTGCTGGACATAGGCCTCCCCAAGATTGGGGAATAATTGAGCTGGGAAAGCGTGTTGGTAAAGCCCATCCCCGCCCTGTTGCAGTTGAGATACTGTTTCGGAATGATATTCTGCCGTCCGTCGGTTTTGGTACCACAGTCGCCTCTTACGACACCTGGTACAGGGAGAGGTGCTGCTCAACTCTAGTGATACTCCACAGCTGATATGAGAATGTCACTGTGGCTTCTAACTGTCAGAAGCGATATACATCCCCCCATAATTCCATTCTATTGTCGATAAAATTGTTTGTATATGTATATAAATATATCTACAAAAAAAAATTAAAACAACAATAGTAATTTTCTCTATTACCGCGATCGTCGCGTGTTTGTGTTTGTGAATAGTCTGATATACAAACTGATAATTTTATGCAATTTACTCTAGTGCACATCGGTCGGTGAACTTTGACCTGTGAAAGTGCGAGGGTCAAGGTCACACATGTTTGGTGGGCGCTGGCACGCTGTTGTCTATGCGGTTGCCAACCATTCGCACTAATATTAAAAAAACGGGAGTGTGTCTGTCTATTACTGTCGGGACACGCAGATATTTTCATTTGCTTTGATATATCATCACGTACCGTGAAGTGTCATTACCAATTGTCGTAAGAAGCGGTTAAGGTACCACAACCGACAGATGGCGGTATAACCATCCGAGACAGAGTCGCTCAAATATACGGGGTGGGGATGGGCAGCGGCATCCTCGTCGTGAGAGCAGCGCACAGCGATTGCCAAGACGCTTGCCCAACGTGGCAGTTATGGACAATTTCCCCCCTTTCTTGTCGAGGCCTATGTCAAGCTGTGGACTTCCAATGGTCCTAATGATGATATCATCATATCAACTACAGGACGTCCAAGCAAATAGTGACTAATACATACCGATTTTAGTAATTTTTTGCTTGCTATATTCATGAGATTGAAAAGTAACTCTTACAAAGGTCGTTTGCAATGGTACCTCACTCTGTCCTATGTCTACAGTCAGATAGCAGTGTTTGATACTAAATTATATCTAACTCCATCCAGTTATTCATCAAAATAGCAGACATAGGCCTCCCCAAAAAGAGTGAATTTTGGCTGGTTTGTTTGTGGCTTGGTTTGAGGTAGACCTCAAACCAACATTCTTAACGTCAAATAGCAGTGTTCAAATTGCTGTGCTCCGGTTTGCAGGGTGAGAGAGGCAGTGGAATTACTGGGTAATGTGACATAATATGTTCCAGACGCAAGGTTGGCAACGCGTTGTTGATATCCTTGTGATATTACGAGCGTGTATCGGCTGCGGTGACGCTTACTATCACACGGTCTGTATGCTATATTTCGACTTGGTAAAAGAAAAGATTGATCCAATTTTAGAGATAGGATAATTCATATTGTATGGGTTCGAATAATGCCCACCATTAGGTGTTATTGGAACCCATATCACCATCAGTTCTTGCAGGTTCTTTTCTGGTGGCTCGCGTAACGAACCTGCTATAAATTGAGTGAGACCCGCCTGGTGCCGGCAGACTAGTATTTAAGTAGGACATTCAATGGCCTATTTGTTTAGATGACTCTTATCCTTACTTCCTTACTAATATTATAAATGTGAAAGTAACTCTGTCTGTCTGTTACGCTTTCCCGCTTAAACCTCTCAACCAATTTTGATTAAATTTGGCACAGACAATTTTTAGACCCTGAGAAAGGACATAGGCTATTTTTTATTCGAAAAAAGGATTGTGAGGGGTCGAAAGGGGGGATGAAAAGTTGTATGGAAGTATCGCTATTTTTGAAGGTAGAAACTTGAAACATATTTTTCAAGCCATTGATTCGATATAAATAAACATGACATTCAAAGTTTATATAAGTTGAGGTAAAGAGGTAAAGCTTAATGAACCTGCTTTAAACTTAGTTGTAAGACCCGTCTGGTGCCGGCAGACTAGTATTAAAGTAGGACACTATAACCTATTTGTTTAGATGACTCTTATAACACCATAAGGTTGTCAGGGTCATCGATCATATTGATTGATTTTATTTTTTGTTTTTTTAGACGATAGAAAATTGCATATGGTAACCTTATTTGAATAAAGATAAATTTGACTTTGACATATCATATATAGAAATAATATATATAGTTAGACAGGACAATGTAATTATGGTATAATAATAATAATAAATTCCCACAACATCTCATACATTGACCTGACTCCATGGTAAGTCGCTTAAAGCACTTGTGTTACGGGCATCAAACAACAGAGGAATCACAGATCAAACACAAACATCATCATATAAATATTTGTCTTGTGTGGAAATCGAACCCAAGGGGCGTTCCATTTCCGCCGCACATAATTTGTGATAATTGACGACGGTCCGTTGGCACATTCGGTAAGTGTCTCAATTTGATGCGCCAAGGGTTCAATACCCACCCAGAACAACACCGGAACGACACATATTAGACTAAGTCGACAAACAATTATATGATCCTCGTGATTGTAACCATTACCGCAACCTATACACGCTCGTTTTCATCATCATTATCATATCAGCCATTAGTGATTTAAGCGACTTACCACGGAGTTTGATTCTTTGAGATGTGGAAATTTATTATTAAAAATTAGGTTTCTTAACCCTCAAATATCATTTGCCTATGACCAGCAGCGGACGTCCTACGCCTGACTCAGTCCGCCATCAACCTTCACCTTTAGAATCGTCTCGAGAAAACATAGATTTTACAGTAAAACTTTAATCTGATCCGAGTTACGCAATCCAGTAAACCGGGTCACCTTGGCCGATGCGATCTGCAGCAAATGGCTTCACACTGACACAACGTGTGCCGAGAAATTGAATGATTTCCGGTGTCCTTATGCCTTTACCGCTTGATAATGCTATTTATAAATGGTTATTTTTTATTAGACCAAGAACGAGCATACAGTCCGCGTGACAGTAAGCGTCACTGCAGTCTATAGACGCTCGTAATATCACATGGATATCACTAACGCGTTGCCAACCTTGTAACTTGAGGATATTATGCCACACTAGCTGTACCCGCGACTTCCTCCGCGTGGAATAGTTGTTTTGGGTACTATACCCCTTTACCTCAACTTATATAAACTTTCAATAAAATCAATGGCCTGAAAAATAAGTTTCAAGTTTTTAGCTCTGTAAATAGCGATACTTCCATACAACTTTTCATCCCCCTTTTCGACCCCTTTCAACCCTTATTTCGAATTAAAAAGTAGCCTAGCCTTTTTTTAAATATTAATAATTATGCATGATGTGATTGCCTGTAATTGTAAGAACAGTTAGTTATCTTTTGAAAACACAATTATTGTTCTTAACTTACTGTGATTTATGTTGGTAATTTAATATTAAATAAATAAATAAATAATCATTTTTTCGCGATAACAACATTCCAAACCTGACGAGATAGATCAAAATAATGTACTACAGTATTGTACTGTACACCTTAAAAAGGCCTACAAAAAAGTCCACAGTGGTGTATGGCCATCTCTTAGAGATAACCCGTAATAATGTATGGTGCCGGTAGACTAGTACTAAAGTAGGACACTCAATGACCTATTTGTTTAAATGACTCTTATAACACTTGGTGTTAGGGTCGTCGGTCATTTTTGTTAAATTGTTATTAGAAAATCTATATTCTACTTAAATAAAGATATATGTGACTTTGGATAACAATTATTTTTCCTCAATGCATCCGTACGAAGCTGCGGCGCGTCGCTAGTTTGTGGATGGGTTTGTAGATAACAAGCCATGTTGTATTGCTATCATTATGCAAGTCTAGTAGTAATGTACTTCGTCCCAGTGAGTCGGCTGTGTTCGCGTTTGTATACTAACGCCGCGCAGCGACCCCTTGCGGATGCATCGGGAACTATCCGATGAAATCATTAGCTTTGCAGTGTATTGCGCAGTTAAATTGCGGATACTGATTGTATCGTCGGGCTTGTTGGCGCAGATAGTAGCGATCCTATCTTGTGCGCCAAGGGTCGTGGGTACGAGTCCCACCCAGGGCAGATATTGATGTGATGATATATCGTCGACGATAGTGCAATACCGCGTAAGTAGCAGTTGCAAATAAAGTAGAAAATTCAATTAGAAAAAATGAAAAATGGACCTTATTAACTTAAGCTACATACGCAGCATTGAAGTATCATCGGCGATTTGTGTTTTTTCTGTTAAATATATGTATGAGGTGTTGTGGGTATTTTTAATTTACATAATCAGTAGGTATTGCAATATATAATTATGCATTAACTATATAATAGCCGTGGGGTACTGGCAGAGTAGAATAATACCTCCCCCTGTACCAAGTGTCGTGAGAAGCGACTGAAGTACCAGAACCGACAGATGGCGGTATACCCATCCGAAACATTGTACGCAATCACTGCTCTTAAAACATATTGGCTGAAACTAAAATAACACACATAGTTGTGTTTTGTGTGTGAAAACAAAATCCAAACACAACAATCATATGAAACAAATATGGATATATTAATATACAATAAAAAACAAATGTATCCGTTTCGCTCACGAAAACAGTATAGTATTACTGAATGGCGTGTACTGTGACGTCACAATCCATCGATCACCACCTCTTTTAACCGTTAATTGAATATGGCACATCTGGATAGAATAATCGTTGCGACACCACACTGTTTAATGCGAAATAGAGAGACGAAACGAAAGTAACTGGCTTGCTTTCTATGAGTGAGAGAGACAGACAGAGAAACACGCACACTCGCGCAGCTTACAACTCCATTAAATTAAGCTGACATATTTTATTGCTTGTTTGCTAATGGAAAGACAACTCCTTGAAATATTCCTCTTTATAATATTAGTTTTTTTTATAAGACCAGTTTTATACTTACAATAGCAAAAACTGTCCTTACATCCTTTGGTCTTGATTTTTTCCGTTTACGTCTAGGGGGCTCCCTTTCGCAACGTGCGAGAAGGAACTTCGTTCCAACAAAAAAAAAATCACGTACGATCCCCGTGGGGGTGGGATTAGGTTCGCTGGGCCGACGACGATCACTCGAGGGCGTCTTTAAAGCTGCACATCGGCTGTTGGTTAAAATCTTTAACAAAACAGAATTGGGTGTTGTAAGAGAAGATTAATGTACCTGAATTGACAGATGGCGGTATATCCATCCGAATCAGTGTAGCTCAAATGCACAAGGCGGGGATGGGCAGTGGCACTGTGATTGCCAACACGCTTGCCAAGCGCGGCAATTTTGGGCAAAAAGCCTTCTTTCTTGGAGAGGCAGTCCTATATCCAGCAGTGGACTTTCAATGGCTGGTATGATGATGATGATGATATGTATGTTGATAATATTTACTAGAAAAAAAATAAACTTGTCTCTGGCTTCAAACGGGCCCAATATAAGAATCTCACATGAGATAGACCTCGTACAGAAGATCGTTTTCATTGGTGAGGTACTCATCGGTGAGCTCCACGGTGAGTGAGTGAGGTACTCACTCTCACCTAACCTACCGCCAAATAGCAGTGTTTGCATTCCTGTGTTCCTGGTCTGAAGGGTGAGAGAGGCAGTGAATTTACTGGGTAATGTGGCATAATACCCTTAAGTTACAAGGTTGGCAACGCGTTAGTGATATTCTTGTGATATAACGCGTTTAGGCTGCAGTATGTATGCTTGTTTGTCGAAAAAAAAAGAATATAAATAGATAAAAGTAATGCATAGACTTAAACGCAGTTGTTCTCTATGCAATCATTAGATTCAATGAAATTAACATACAATGCTATTTGCACGTTTATATCGACCCTTCTAGGTGCGTTGACGGTTTGACAGCTTGAGGCCATTACAGCATACAATTTATACATATATATATTGTATGATATATATTATATACATTTCATTACACATTACGTTTGCCCAGCGCGGCAATTATTTATTATTTCAAATACCCTTAGAGTCCTACTTCATAACAACTAATGTACCATTAAATCTAATATCCCTTCAATCTGTAATCGGAACCCCACAGGGGTCTATTTTCTAAATCAACAGATCGAGAAATTGCTTTTCCCACTTTCCAGGATCCAGTCAGTATACTATAATCGATTATATATTCAAAAAGCTTTCTGCAAGCGACTTTGCTCGCATTTCTCTTTGAACAATGGCCTTCCGCGGGAAATATTCTCGTATCAAAAGTAGGCTTGTATGTCTTTCTATATTGGCTATATTCTTATATATAAGCGGAAGTAAATGGTGAAGTTGATATAGGACGACCTACGCGAACATATCTTAACCAGGTAGAAGAGGTATTAAAGTAGAGCCAAGTACCAAGAATTAACGAGCGTAGTAAGAGAAGCGAGAGACGTATGCCAAGATCGCTGCAAGTGGAGATCCACAGTCCCTGACAACCGCGATGGGACACGGGCGTGGTGGATGTAGGCTTGATGATGTGCCTCTGCTGCATCTTTAAGAAGACTAAGTAAATTTCTATGTTTCACTACCAGAATTGCTTTAGCACAATCCCTACTAATCCCTACTAATATTATAAATGCGAAAGTAACTCTGTCTGTCTGTCTGTCTGTCTGTCTGTTACGCTTTCCCGGTTAAACCTCTCAACCGATTTTGATGAAATCTGGCATAGACAATCTTTAGACCTTAAGAAAGGACATAGGCTATTTTTGAACTCGAAATAAGGGTTGTGAGGGGTTGCAAGGGGGGATGAAAAGTTGTTTGCATGGATCGCTATTTTTAGAGCTAGAAACTTAAAACTTATTTTTCAGGCCATTGATTCGATATAAATAAACGTGACATTCAAAGTTTATATAATTTGAAGTAAATAGGTATGGTACCCAAAAAACTATTCCACGCGGACGAAGTCGCGGGCACAGCTAGTATACAATATTTATTAGTATGTAAGTTTCTATTGTATTTTTATACGGAATAGGGGGGATTTTGCCTATAATTGCCGCGCTGGGCAAGCGTGTTGGTGATCAGAGCGCAGCTTCCGCGACGGGGATGCTGCTGCTCGCCCTATGCATTTGAGCTACACTGTCTCGGTTATACCACCATCTGTCGATTCTGGTACCGCCTGGTAGTCGCCTCTTACGACTCCTGGTACAGCACTATTTACAATAATATTTTATTTATTCGAAACCAACATTACAATATTCCGCTTATTCTTAAAATCACAAGTTATTAAAAAATAACCCTAATTGTAAAGTGTTGCCAACGTCCTCTATCCAAGGTACATAACAAAGTATATATTAAGTGTAATACTAAATGAGATATCGCTTTGTTTCAGGTCTTAATGCGTGCGAGAGGAAGTCGTTCCTGTTTCTCAGGAAGGAATTACCAGTGAGGTAGGTAAAGAATATATGGCCTGTAAATAAAATTTGTTTAAGATATATTAGGTTTTTTTAAAAAAAAAAAAAAACAAAGGAAGCGAAGACTTATTTACGTGGTCGGTAATAATAATTATAATAATTCCAACTTGTCATACATTGACCTGACTCCGTGATAAGTCGCTTAAAGCAATTGTGTTACGGTCATCAAACAACAGAGGAATCATAAATACACTACTTGAATATACATATATATATTTATTTACTGATCTTTATTGCACAAAATATGACAAAATGTATATGTACAAAAAAGATAAACGGAGAGAATAACCCGGTAAACTTTGTTTTGCAGTATAAATTATTTCTAGGAAATGATTAAAACTACTATTAAAAATAAGGGTTGGTGTTAGAAAGGAATTTAGGGTTGTATGTATTTTTAATGCCACATTATAAAACAAAAATGATTTCATGATCATTATAAAAGAATTACTAAAATAAACATGAAAAAATAGGGGTTTTATTAATTTATGTTTGCTGAATAATAAAATAATAATAAAAAAATAAGAATAATTTTGATGTGGACGATCTTTAACATTTAGAGATATGAAAATAGATGTTCGATTCTCCACCTTAGCCGATATGTAGCCGTATATTGCTCCGTATAGTCCGCCATTTGTACATTTTGTAACATTTTGTGCAATAAAGTTAAATAAATAAATAAAATAAATTGCTAAGATTCAGGAATCGGTCGAGCCGTTTCAGAGGAGCTATTTAACGTACACTGTGATACAAGAACTTTATATAATAGATATATAATGGTGCAGTACAGAGAAATGTATATCGTCGATGATACTTCAATACCGCGTATGTAGCTTAAGTTAATAAGGTTCATTTTCCATATTTTCTAGTTGTATTTTCAACTTTTGCTTACGCCGTATTGCACTATTATCGACGATATACAACAGATAGACGTTACATACATATTTGTATAAATAAACGCAATATTTAACACCAAACACCGAACAGACATATACATATATGTCCTGGATGATGTTTGAACCTAAGACCTCATACAAAAGGTCGTCTACATTGGTACCTCACTCGCACCTATTTCTACCGGCAAATAGCAGAGTTCGCATTGCTGTGTTATAGTCTGATGGGTGGGAGAGACAGTGAAATCACTGCGTAATGTAGCATAATATCCTCAATTCACAAGGTTGGCAACGCGTCAGTGATATCCTTGTAATATCACAAGCGTGTATAGGCCGGACTGTGTGCTTGTTTGTCGACCTGATCTAATAAAAAAATAATCTGTGGAACGACCACCCATTGGCGTTTCTAGGGTTTATTGTTAGGGGGGGGGGGGTGACAGTCGAAGCCCCCCCTCTATATATGCCAACTGAAGAAAGCGGGATATTTGCCCATAATTGCCATCTGTCGGTTCCGGTACCTTACAGTTTCCAGTACGGATCTGTCAATGAATAATGACATAGCATTTTATATTGCTAAAGAAAATATTACTTTGAAAACACTGATATGTATATCTTTGTTATGTTCTTTACAATTTTATTATTTATATGATAATTTTGAGATAGGCTATACGAAAACAAAAATATATAACAAAATAAGTGAGGCCAGATAACCTCGAAAGAAACAATCAAGTGTTTGTTCTATAATTATCATAATATATATTTGTAAAGAAATTAGTTTTCTTTAATTATCTATGCGCCTATCTATGAATAGAGGGCGCGACTGACAGTGCCAACTTAATGACGTTTTTAAAATATGGCGATAGGGTAGCTAAATAAAAAGTTTACTAATTGTGTAATAAAGGAATCGACTAGCTAATCAATAAACTTTAAATGTCGCTTCTTTGTATTTTCAGGTATGTTGTGTATCTGGATCGTATTGTTCTTGTTGTTAAATTGTCAAAATAGATATTTGTGCTAAATAAAACTTTGTATTTTCAGAGCAACACGTTTATTGTTTCAAGATTCCTAGATCACTATCGAATTGTCTTATATATTTTTTTTAATTTACATCTCATACATTGACCTGACTCCGGGATTTTGCCATATTGGGCGAGGGGGATCATGGGTTCGATCCCAACATAGGATAATCATATATATGACTAGTTGTGCCCGCGACTTCGTCCGCGTGAAATAGTTTTTTTTTGGGTACCATACCTCTTTACCTTAACTTATATAAACTTTGAATGTCATGTTTATTTATATCGAATCAATGATCTGAAATATATGTTTCAAGTTTCTAGCTTGAAAAATTGCATTCAACCTTATTCTGAATTAAAATAATAGCCTATGTCCTTTCTCAGGGTCTAAAGATTGTCTGTGCCAAATTTCATCAAAATCGGTTGAGAGGTTTAAGCGGGAAAGCGTAACAGACAGACAGAGTTGTTGCTTTCGCTTTTATAATATTAGTAGTGATATATATTTGTGTCTGAGATATAGATTCAATGTGGTGGTAAGAGATCGATGTGTTGTAAAAGATGATGTTGTGACACTATGACAGATAGTTTGGATGTAAAGAAATAACGGATTAAAGTAGAATGACTGTACCAATATATAGAGCGGAAGTGAATGGAGGAGTTGGTATAGGACGACCGAGGCGAACATATCTTAACCAGGTAGAAGAGGTATTTAAGAAGGGTCAGGTCAGAAGTACCAAGAATAAACGAGCGTGTATCAAAGGACTAATGCGCATACCAGCCATTATAAGTTCACTGTTGGACACAGGCCTCCCCAAGAGAGGAGGTATGTTGCTCATAATTGTCGCGCTGGGCAACCGCTGGGCAATCGCAGAGCGCAGCTTTCGCTACGGAGATGCTGCTGCTGGTCAGCCCCGCCCTTTGGGTACATTTGGGTGACTTTTTTGCATGGATATACCGCCATCAGTAGCCTCTTACGACACCTGGTACAAGGAGAGGTACTATTCTACTCTGCCGGTACCTCACGGCTAAATATCGTTAATGAATATCGATATTGAGACGGATGAGTTTTGATTGTTCATTTGTGTATTGACTTTGCATTTTTTCTTGCATACCGTCGTCTCTGTGGACGTTTGGGAACCACTGATATAGTGTAGCAATAGTGCTGGCATTTCTCTGATAACGCCACGAAAACATTGTTATCTTTGTTTTTAATTATTTAATATTGTAATAATAAAACACTGGAAGATATTGTTCAATGCTGTTTAGGGAAAAACAGTATGTTGTTGCCCGCTACTGATAACAAGTTGAGTTTGTTGTGATAAACCTTGTTATACAATCTATTTACGACGAGTTGTGAGCAATCACAATCTAGGGGGATTTAATTTCTGGTGATACGGATTGTTACTGATAAACCAGCTGTCCCGGCAAACTGGAACATACAAATGAAGTCAATGCCATCAAATGGGATCCTCAAGGGCAGTTACTTGCATCATGTTCAGATGATATGACATTAAAGATATGGTCAATGAAACAGGATACATGTGTGCATGATTTACAAGCACATTCTAAAGAAATATACACAATCAAGTGGTCACCCACAGGGCCAGGAACACAGGTTCTTTTGCCATATAAATGATATAAAATGATTAATTTGCTCAAACAACTATTAATAAATAGGGGTCGGCGATAGAAGAGTGAAAATGTATGGCTGTATGTATGTTTTATGCTATATAATAAAAAAAAATGGAAGTAGGACCCGTTTAAGACGATCACGCTTAATACGAATTCTCGCATAATACGCCACTTTACGCCAGTCCCTACAATTTATGACATATTTTCATACATTTCTTTACGCTCAATACGATTCGTCATCCCGTTTAATACGCCCGATTACAGCTGGGATAATGTAATTGACGTCGTGTTGGAAGAAGAAGAACCCGAGGTACTGCGGAGGTTTCCTGGTTATTCTTCCGTTGACGACAATGTAGCACCCTACGAAATTTAATCAATTGATGATCTTATTGAGAATGTGAACAACACAACAAACTAGGCCCTAAGTGAGTGGAACATGAGTCAACTCCGGTTTTTTCAAACGCCAATTATATCAGCTGTAAATGATTTAAGACGTTATGTAGCTTCTTTGGGTCAAAGCGAAGACGCACTCCAAAAGATAAATTATGTTGAAAATCTTTTAATCTTGATGACGAAGTTGTGATGATTTATCATTTTTGTTACAGTAGTTTTTGCAAATGATTGTTGATAATGATGTGAAGTCACCAGGTTTATCGGTCGTTTGCATCTGCCTTCTGTTGACGTCTGTCGAAAGAGGCGATTGAGGTCCGCGAGTCGAGAGATTGCGGTATCTACCTGAAACGGGTTAGCTGAAATTGAATAATGCGGGAATGGATAAGCGGTATGACTATCGCGAAGCAATAAATGGACGTTAAGTGGATTTGCATGGAGTTTATATTTAATAGGTTTACATCGTCATCCTAGCCATTGAAAGTCCACTGCTGGACATAAACCTATCCAAGAAAGGAAGATTTTTGCCCATAATTGCCGCGCTGAGCAAGCGTGTTGGCAATCGCAGTGCGCAGCTTTCGCGACGAGGATGCTGCTGCCTACCTCCACCCTATACATTTGAGCTACACTGTCTCGGATGGATATCGTCGCATAAGTTCTAACACCGCGTACGTCAAAGTTGGCAACTTAATAATTAAGCCCAATGATAACACGATATTACATTTCTAACGGTGCAGTTAACGTTTTATACCCTGTCTGTCTGTTTCACTTTCCCGCTTAAACCTCTCAACCGATTCTGATGAAATTGGCATAGACAATCTTTCGATCCTGAGAAAGGACATAGGCTATTTTTTTAATTGAAATAAGGGTTGTAAGGGGTCGAAAGGAGGGATGAAAAGTTGTGTGGAAGTATCGCTATTTTTGGAGGTAGAAACTTGAAACTTATTTTGCAGGCCATTGATTCGATATAAATAAACATGACTGACACTCAAAGTTTATATAAGTTGAGGTAAAGAGGCATGGTACCCAAAAAAACTATTCCACGCGGACGAAGTCGCGGGCACAGCTAGTAATTATATTTACAATTATGTACATTGTAATGTAATGATTTAGTGTGTTGAATGCTTTGTTTTGTACCAAAAACAACGGCGCTTTGTGATCCAAATGCATACTTCATGCATGAGTTTGCGAAACGATTAATTACGCTTTATTGTGGATGAAAATTTAATATTATAATTTGCACGAATATTTGTGTATCGAGACCGGCAGATGGCGGCATCATCATCATCGTCATCATCATATCATCAGGCCTCCCCGAGAAAGGGGGTATGTTGCCCATAATTGCCGCGCTGGGCAAGCGTGTTGGCAATCGCAGAGCGCAACTTTCGCGACGGGGTTGCTGCTGCCCATCCCCGCCCTGTACATTTGAGCTGACTTTTTTGCATGGATATACCGCCATCTGTCTTTTGTCGGCGTCTGGTACCTTAGTCGCCTCGATCGACACCTGGTACGCCTGGTGGCCTCACGGTTAATGGTGGATGGCGGTATGTCCACTTAAAATAACGTGACTCAAATTGAACAGGGCGGGGATGGGCAGCACTCCCGTCGTAAAGTTACGCCTTGCGATTGCCACCACGCTTGTCCAGCATGACAATTATGGGCAAATTTTTACCTTTCTTGGGGAGGTCTACGTTCAGCAGTAGACTTCCAAAGGTCGATATGATGGTGACAATGATTAAACTGCAAATGTTAAATATATCATTCTAATGACACACACATCAAATTCAATTGTTTATTTTTTACAGTCACCTCTAATTAACATCAAGGACAATAGTACGTTTTATTATAAACTATTCTGTTACCATACTCATGAGCAAAGCCGGTGTTGTGTGATGTGATCATTGTTCATTTGACATCATTATCGCGTTTATGATAAACGTGACCGTCGACTATAGACCCTGGTGTCATCACAAGGATATCACTAACGTGTCGCCAACCTTGTGAACTGAAGATTTTCGCAGTAATTTCACTCTCTCTTCTTCAAACCGGAACACAGCAATGCGAACACTGCTATTTGCCAGTGGAAATAAGTGAGAGTGAGTTACCAACGTAGAACGTAGGAGGTGTACTTCTTGTTTGTGTATACTAACAGTGTTCCGCGTTTACACCCACAGCTCTATGAGTATATGGGAATAAAACATGTCTTATGTTACTCCCTGATAATCATCGTACCAGCCATTGAAAGCGCACTGTTGAACATTGAACTTCCCAATAAAGGGGGAATTCTGCCTATAATTGCCGCGCAGGGCAAGCGTGTTGGCAATCGCAGAGCGCAGGTTTCGCGACGGGGATGCTGCTGCCCACCTTATGCATTTGAGCTACATTGTCTCGGATGGATATACCGCCATCTGTCGCTTCCGGTACCTCAGTCGCATCTTACGACACCTGCTTCAATAGAGGTACTATTCTACTCTGCCGGTACCTCACGAGAAGAGTAGCAATGGCGTGGTAAATAATGGGTGTGGTGATATAATATCTTTAAGTCACAAAGTTGGTCGCGCTAGTGATATCCTTGTGATGCCCCGAGCGTGTATACGCTGCGGTGAAGACCGTATGTTTGTTTTTCAAGTATGGTGTAACTAATGCCGTCTCTTTCTATCATCAGGTTAGCCAACATAATGAAGGAGATAGCGCTTCTCCCAGAGAACCTGCTGCGGATGCCGTCAGTCGGGATGGTGAACCAGTGGTACGAGAGGTCGTTCGAGGAGATCATCCAGTTCGAGAAGATGGAGCCTGAGCCGCCTATTCTGAGCCAGTAAGTTTATAATAATAATAATAAATTCCCACAACATCTGGTACATTGACCTGACTCCGTAAGAAGTCGCTTAAAACACGCGTGTTACAGACGCCAGACAACACAGAAATCACCAATATACTACTTATATATTTAACACCCAGACACAGAACAAACACCAATATCATCATATAAATATTTGCTTTGGATTGGAATCGAACTCACGACCCATGGTGCTCAAGATACGATCACTACCATCTGCGCCATCGGGCCCGTCACGTGTTTTGGTGTTTCACAGTCAAAGTCAAAAATGTCACCCGACACCTCATACATTGACCTGACTCGGAGATAAGTCGCGTGAAGTGCTAGTATTACGGACACACACACATATATATATATTTATATGATGATATTTCGTCAATGATACTTCAATACAGCGTATGTAGAAAGTAAATAAGGTCCATTTTCCATCTTTTCTAATTGAATTTTCAACTTTATTTGCAACTGCTACCTGCGCGGTATTGCACTATCATCGACGATTTGTGTTTGTTCTGTGTCTAGGTGTTAAATATATGCATTTAACTTGTGTATTTGTGATTCCTCTGTTGTCTGGCGTCCGTAACACGCGTGCTTTAAGCGACTTACCACGGGGTCAGATCAATGTATGAGATGTTGTGGGAATTTATAGTTAAATTAATCTTTAATCTTTTATTGTTTATATATGTGTGAATTGTGTTTGTTTTATATCTCTTTTTCCTAGGTGTAACATTTCATATATAATTATTTTAGTATAAATTATGAATTTACATGAAGTTTCATACTTTGATCTGACTCCGAGATAAGTGGCTTAAAGCACTTGTGTTGTGGATTTAAGGCAAAAGAGGGTGTACAAATATTAATAATTAAATACATATAACTCACACCCAGGCACAGAACAAATACTAATATTTATCATATTAATATCAGTTTTAAATGGGGATTGTATCCACGACCGACTACCGTTTAAACATCGGGCCTGTTTTTCTAGAGACATGTAAAGATAAATATGTCGTCGTATGTACTTATGACGAATACCTTTATGTGATGATAGAAATAGGTGAGTGTCTCTTATTTCTAACAGCAAATAGCTGCGTACGTATTGTTGGGTTCCGGTTTAAAAGGTGAGAGAGGCAGAACATTACAGGGTGAATGTGTCTCAAGTTTAGCAACGCGCTAGTGATATCCTTCTGATAACACGAGCGTGTAACGACTGCGGTAACGTTTGTATGAGTTAAACCAGAATTCGCGTCTTTCAGGTTCTGCGAACGCCTCATTCACATCCGCAACCGGCACGCGGACGTGGTGCAAACCATGGCCCAGGGCGTGCTCGAGCTGAAGGAGTCCCACGAGGTGGACCCCAACACGGAGCACTCGATCCAATACTTCCTCGACAGGTTCTATATGAGCCGCATATCAATCAGGATGTTGATAAATCAGCACAGTGAGTCTTCCACCATGATACTAGATACTAAATTGGTCTGTGTGATGGTACCGCCAGAGTAGAAAAGTACCTTTTTACCAGGTGTCGTAAGAGATGACTCCCGTTATGCTGCCGATATCTTAGTGAACGTGTTTGTCGACTTGGTCTAAAAAAAACTTCCTGATCACCGTTTCTTTCCGGCAGCTCTTCTCTTCGGCGAGCAAGTAGGCAAGCAAGCGTCAGTGAATGGCATCAGTGCAGGCGGCCGCCATATTGGGTCCATTGACCCCGCTTGCGACGTAGTGGCGGTTGTCAAGGATGCGTACGAGAACGCTCGCTTCTTGTGCGACCGGTACTACCTCGCCTCGCCCGAGCTGGAGATCCTGCAGCAGGGAGGTGAGCGATAAACGACCTTATTACTACTTCTGTATGGTATATTGACTCCATCTACCATGCTTGCTAACTTGGGCTATCGGTTCTACCTCGCCTAGCCCGCGCTGGAGATCTTGCAGCAGGGAGGTGAGCGATAAATGACCTTATTAAAGCCAAAAGTAGTTTATAAGCGTGAAGTTGAAACTGATTTTTTTACTCTGGCGGAGAACTTAATGCTGGACAGGTTTGACCTCGGCTCAAGTAGACGTCTTCATAGTTCTTTTAAAATAGGCAATGTGCTGTTTGTGATTGTGGAGGGACAGTGAACGGGCGACAGAGTACGGTGTTTATTGATATGGTGTGTGGAATTCACTTGAAATTGATTGAACGGTCAGTGAAGGATCACTTTCTATCATTATAGCTATATATAATCACATTTCCTTATATAAACTGTATTTATATTATGTACATTTTATATATTTTTCTATCCATCTCATTGACACCTCTTACTACTACGTCTTAGTTTCATTCACACTTTCCATCCAAAGGTTGCCTGGAAGGAATCGCTATTTGCGATAAGGCCGCCCATTGTACTTTATAATAACTGTTTTTTTCATATATATATTTATGTTTGGTGTACAATAAAGTATTTATTATTATTATTGCTACAGTGGCCAGCGACAGGCCTATGCCGATAGTGTACGTGCCCTCGCATCTGTACCATATAATGTTCGAGCTGTTCAAGAACGCCATGCGCGCGGTCATGGAGCACCACGAGAGCGCCCCGCCGCCCATCAAGGTCAACCTGGTCACCGGACAGGAGGATATCGCTGTTAAGGTACGTCGACGGCAGTGTTTCTCCGTTTAGGGGATTTCCCCCCCTTTTTTGTGGCATATTAAACTGAGATTGCTGTAAAGTACCTGCAGAGTAAAATAGTATCTCCACCATAGTACCTCCTGTGTTGTAAGGGGTGACTGAGGTACCACACCCGACAGACGGCGGTATTTCCATCTGAAACAGTCTCAGACCCACAGGACGAGAATGGGCAGCAGCGCGGCAATTATGCACAATTCCCCCTTTTTTGAGGAGGCCTTTGTCCAACAGGACGTCCACTGTTGGACACAGGCCTACTCATTTAATGATGGCGTAGTGTGCGCCTCACTGTGCAAGCGTGGTGGCAATTGCAAAGCGTAGCTTCACGACTGGAGTTCTGCTGCCCATCCCTGCCTTGTTGAATTTGGATTGTGAGATGTGATCACCATATCAGATGTTAGCCGTCCACTGCTGGACAGGTCTCCCTAAGTAAGAAGGATTTTTGCCTAATACCTCGCTGTGCAAGTGTGTTGGCAATCGCTGATCGTAGATTCACGAAGGAAATGCTGCTGCTTATCCTCGCCTTGTTGCATTTGAGTTACTTACCGCTACTTAAGTACCTGGTTCAAGGGGAGGTATTATTCTACTCTGCCGGCACTTTACAGATGTCAGATGTATTGTGATTTCTTTTTTAGATGTCGGACCGTGGTGGTGGCATACCACGCAGCGTGTCGGATTTGCTGTTCAAATACATGTACAGCACTGCGCCGCAGCCTTCCAAGTCGGATTCTCACACCGTGCCGCTTGCAGGTGCGACACTACCTCCAAATTCACCTTTCTCTTTACAGCTGGATGCAGTTGGAAGCAGCATGGATTGTAAAGAAGGATGGATGAAAGTAGATTGACTGCACAAATATATAGAGCGTATGAGAATAGAAGAGTTGGTATAAGACGACCGGAGAAAATACCTTAACCAGGTAGAAGAGGTATTAAAGAAGGGCCAGGTCAGAAGTTCCGAGAACCTTTACCTGCCGTGACGAGACACAGGCGTGATGTATGTATCAGTATGGTTAGGTCGAGTCTATTGCAATGTAAGGTTTGAGTCAGTGAGTCAGTTTTTATTATACCAGGTTGAGAAACAAGAATATAGTGTCCGCATGATAGTAAGCGTCACTGCAGCCTATACATGCTCGTAATATCACAAGGATACCACTAGCGCGTTGCCAGCATAGTGACTTGAAGATACTATGTCACATTACCCAGTGACTTCACTGCCTTTCTCACCCTTGGAACCGGAACAGCAATGCGAACACTGCTGTTTGCCGGTAGAAGCAGACGACCTTTGTATGAGGTTTACCTCACTGATGAGGCTATTTGGTTTCGGCAGGTTACGGCTACGGGCTGCCGATCTCTCGCCTGTATGCGCGCTACTTCCACGGCGACCTGGTGCTCATGTCCTGCGAGGGCTTCGGCACCGACGCCGTCATTTATCTCAAGGTACGTTTGTTTTGACGAGCCTGATACTGAAAGCTCTGATTCAGTTCCAGCTGCACCGAGTGTATGACGCCCTGCACTTCCCGCACTCCTCAGCCCCCAGATGATGCTGGTGATGACGATAATGATGATGATGATGATATGTATTTTAATTTCATTACGCAGGCGCTATCGAACGAGGCGAACGAGCTGCTCCCAGTGTACAACCGGACTTCAACCAAGTTCTACAAGCCGGTGCCGCAGCTGGCCGACTGGTCCGGCTCCCTCAACACCGCCAGCAACCCTTGCAAGAACCGCGAGAAGGTGTCGCCGCTGTCCACGCCCGTCTCGCACAGCCTGTAGTGCGGCCGGTTGCGACCCACGTAGTTCCCAGGGCGACAGGTAGATAGCGCTGGGTTGTATGAGTATGCTTCTTTTTAGTTCAGATATTCGACAAGAGATGGCGCTAATGTAATTTCGTGCGTCGCCGCTGTTCATGCCCGTCTCGTATCGCCTATAGTGCGGCGGTAAGGCGCGCTTGCTACGGACGAAGTAGTTTCCGGGTCGACAGTTAGATGACGCTGGGCGCTTTGAGGATGCTCATTTTAGTTCAGAAAATCGATAATAAATAGCGTTAATCGAGTTGTCGCCACTGCTCACGCCGTCTCAGTCTACTGTGAGCTGGCTGCGGTCAAATTAGTTCCCGAATCGATGGGTAGATGGCGCTAGGCGGTATGGGAGTGTGCTTTTGTTTAGTTTGGAAAGTTGATAAGAGATGGCGCTATTTATTGTTTCTCGTCAAAGGGATGTGATACGCCAACATGCTTTTTAGGCAATAACACACAGCAATAGATGAACCTACCCAACTCTTTCAAGCTTCGCAATCGATATTAGTCTATAACTGTGAGCTGTTAAGTTTCAAATTGATTGTAAAATGTTGACAGATTTGGATTTGTTGATCTATTGCTTTCTTTACATGCTATGACTTATCGTATAGTATCGGGAAATTTATAATTAAGTTCTTACAATTATCATTTGCCAATGCATTTTTGTTTATGAGTCCCTTTGGCATAAAGCATTAATTACCTTATATAAAAAGTTGGTATATTTTTAAGTCGGTTAGACACATATTGGGAACCCGGTAGCGTTGTAATGGAACCTACAAATCATAGACAGTGATTTATGAAAAAAAATCTATAGTTATGTCTTTGTAGAAAGTAATAACAATGCAAACGTATATATTATCGTCTATGGTATATACCATATAGTTACCCTAAATTATAAAAGAGCATGATAACTATTCTCGTCTCCTTCACTCGTATGCTCTTACATTAGGAAGAAAGAGATGACACTACACATCTGTACATAGACAAATATGATTTTCATTATGTATATTTTTTTATCGATGTGATATTTAGGGGTAAGACGGTATCGCCAAATTGGACTGAAATTTGAATGACTGTGTTTCGTAGATTTAAATATATATCTAATTTAATACTAGTTTTGTCCTGCGACTTTACATTCGACATTGCTAAGCAAGCAGCATCGACCCAGACTGCGACGTTTTACGAAATATATCTTGGGAACTGACAACGGAATTGAAACTAATGGATGGAACAAAGAAGATGCAGGTTCGATTCCCTTCTGAAGTCTGTGTGAAACTTTATTTTTCAAACCAACCTCATCATTAAACTATACTGTGCGGTCTATCCCACGGGAACATGTTGCAGGGTTAAACAGTAGCGAATGTGTTATTCCAGACAATGAATAAACTCTGTGCTAAATTTCATCCAGATCTTGAAATTGTTGCGAATTCAAAGTGTAACAAACACACAGTCATACTTATCTCGGGATCAAGTCAAATGTATGAGATGTGTGAACTAATTAATAACTAGATGTGCCCGCGCCTTCGTCTGCGTGGAATAGTGACATTGGCCAACATGTTTTCCTCAAAACGTTTATTTGTTTATTTTTCGCCCCTTTCTATAAGATTTTTGATTCTCCGCTCTTATTGGAGGTAGAGTGATGTTGTATAGCCTAGGCTACTCCTTGTTATATCAGCTATCTACCATTAAAAGTGACCTTAAAAACGGTCCAGTCGTTTTAAAAATTTATATTTTTTTGTTATATGTACCGTATATATCCATGTGCATTTAGTAAAAAGCAGTTATTTTAATATTACAAACAGACAATCCATCTTTTTATATAAATATTTATAATTATAATAAATTCACATAACATTTTATATATTGACCTGTCTCCAAGATAAGTCGCTTAATGCACTCGTGATGAGGACATCACACGGAAAAATCACAAATATAATCCATATATGCAACACCCAGACACAGAACAAACACTAACATCATCATGTAAAAATTGTCCTGGGTGGGTATCGAACCGACGACCTTTATCTAAAAATTACGTGTTTACTTTCTCTGTTCCATACATCAATTCCTACTTGGCAATTTTATATGTGGAAGAAGAAAAGAGAAGAGGGAGGAACTTTAAATGTATTAATTTATTTGAATCTACGAAACACATGAGGCGAAGATATTGAAATTATTCTTCTAAAACATAAGAAATAATATAAATAATATCATATAAATAGTGTGTAGTGGTAAGCAAACTGACAGTGCAACTGCGTGTATGAACGAGAACCTGTGTGTGTATGAGAGCCGCGTCCATATTCATTTAATTGTGTATGTGCGTGTGTGTCTGACACATAGACGGTACAATTTAGAAGTTGTGTGGGAGTGTATGTATGAGAGTCATAAAACACAGTCATCCATTAGGTATGTGAATTTAGTTATATATATTTTGTAGATTACATAAAATGTTAATTGATTCGAATAAATGTTTTCGCTTTTATACATGCATGGTAGGTAGGATTTTAAATTGTACTATTAAATATATATATATATATATATGTATGTATGTATGTATGTATGTATATCATAGGTCGTGTTCACACGTTGTGCGTGTGGATTGTGTGATCAACCTTATTTGATTTCATTGTCTACTAAGTTGTGAATTATTTTATAACTGAAAAAATTAATTAATTTATTAACTGAATGGATACATCACGCGTATTTGTAATTGGCTTTTCCAAATTATGTTTTACAAAACTGGCTAATCATAAGAAGCTAGACATTTCTCATTTTTTTTTTGTAAAGAAAATGTATGTACGTTTTTATTATGTATTATTTTACATAATCAAATCACTTTCTTTGGACCATACATTTAGAGCAGCCATTTTTACATGTACGAACATGTTTCACTGCCCTATGGTCTGGTTGATCGGTCGATGACCTTAGCAAGTACACATGGTGACAGAACAAACTATACATTTATATTAAATTGCGTTTAGAGTATTAAATTTTATTTACTGTGAGGTACCGGTAGAGTAGAATAGTACCCCCTGTACCAGGTATCGTAAAAGACGACTAAGGTAAAAGAACCGACAGGTGGCGGTATATCCATTTGAAACAGTGTAGCTCAAATGCACAGAACAGGGATGGCTAGCAGCATCCCCGTGCTGGCCAAGCGTGGTGGCAATCGCAGAGCGCAACTTCACCACAATATTGCTTCCCAACCCCACCCTGTATAAGACGAATAAGCTGCCGTTTCCGGTACCGCACATCGTCTCTCACGACAGTTGGTACAGGGAGAGGTACTACACTACCGGTACCCCAGGGTTCTAGTGTATATATAATTTATAACAAAATAATTAAGTGCCGATCAAACCAAGTGAAACAAGTTTGTTAACCCCACAAATGACGTCGATATGACTTTACAAGGCATTACTCGTACTCAATTGTACGCCAATTGTTTATAAACGCATGCCATTGAGATCAAAATTGACTGTAAAAAATGTCAGAATAAGGTGGGTCTGCTGCTGTTGATATTGATATTGGACCACATTAATTATATTTTTATTGTTTATTAACGTCACTTCACACTGTTCAAAACTTCTAATAATAAAGAAAAACGTGAATATTTTTATTTGAATAATGAATTGGATAAACTTATTGTGTTTATAAAATGTGAGGCTGAACCTTTATTATTGGAATTAATAAGCAATCGTGAGAGTACAATTTGTTGTTTCAATTTGAATGTATGTATCGGTTTTGCGAAATTTATGACTGCCTAGTGTGAATTTGTTTTGGTTGAATAGCCATGTACTGTAATTTAGGGAGTCTAGGTTAGATCCGAATAATTTAACATGTAAACTTTGCAAATCGGCACTTTTTAATCTGTATGATTACATGATTGCAACTAAAGAAAACATGGCGGGTTATGTCATCGACTCAACTGTCATTTTGACAGATTCGTTCCCGTCATTTGTTTTTATTTATTGGTATTTATACCGGCCCACTCCGATTTCATGTTTAACCTAGGCAAAACTAATTTGTCCTAAGTCTGATAGTAATAACCAATATAGCATAGGCCAAACTGGTTGACCCTGGAATAAATACGGACTTTAGGATAAACTAGTACGGCCTAGTCTAAATTAAGATCTAGAAAGTCAAAATGATAATCTGTTTGGCTGGTAACATATATTACGTATATTTCAATAAGACAAATAGGTTATATTTCACTTATTCTATCTTTTTTTAAGAATCTGTAATTTTTACTTATTTTGTATACATTAAGGTCATACGTAGACCTAGAGTTCTACATAGGGAACTCCTTTGTCGTGCTTAGTTTCAATCTAGAATTCCCTACTGTATGTATGCAAAACTCCTGCAAAATGTCATTGTTGTGAATCAATTCAATGTTCACCCTGCAAAATTTATTGAACACGTGGTTTATTTTTAAATTATTCATAATTCAACCTGAAAATGGATTGTTAAAGAATAAGCCGCGTTTTGATAATAATAATTGCAGTTTATCTGATAATTATCTAATGTATGATATTAGAGATCAGATTTGTTGTATGTTCACACAACGATAGATCGACCTATACTTACCGGACAAAATATTGCATACGATATTCAAAACAAATGCATGATGTTTAAGTTCAAAATCGATTGTGAAGTTTTGACAGATTTGTATATGTACATGGATATTTTTCTCCTTGACGTATATATTTTGACATTTCATAAAGTTTAGTGCATTTATGGAGACGGTTAGAAAATATTGTTTTTAAATGACATTATTAAAATTAATAATCCTTAGGACTATGATTACTGGAGACCATGTCCACCGGTGGACGTCCTATGGTTGATTTAATGATGTTAAATCCTTAAAAAATATCGTATGCATTTAAGAAAATGTATTTTGACATGTTTAATAGATAACTTGCTCCGTAAACGCACTAACTTTCACAATGTGTGCGTGTATGAAGTAGGTAACTGCGTTTGCAAGTATTTGGTAATAAATAATACTTTAAATTACTCACTTGCATTTTTAATTTATGTAAGTTTTATTCCAAAATGTTGTTAGTGATTTAATAGGTACACATGTAGATGTATTTGAAGACAAATTTTTACAAATAATTGAAATAAATTATTCATTTAGATGTTCGTTTTATTATTGCTTGCTTCTGTTTTTTTTTTAATTCGTGGCGTCCACGCTTCAGGTGGACATACGATATGACTGGAACAGGAGAATCGTGCTAGACGAAGGCTGTATACAACCGGTCCTATTGGAAGTCACTTGGGGAGGCCTATCACCAGCCGATGGTCAATTACTCCATACCCATTGGTGGATCCTGTACGAAAGCTCCTTTCGATAATTTTCGTATTCATTACGTTCATACATACAAAACAAGGTAACAAAAGGTACCGGAACCGACAGATGGCGGTATATCCATCCGAAACAGCACAGTTTAAATATTGCAGGGCGAGGATGGGCAGTAGCATCCTCGTCACTAAGTTGCGCTCTGCAATTGCCACCATGCTTGTCCAGTGAGAAATCTACCTATATCTAACAGTGGACTTTCTATGGCTGATATGATTACAGCCATTGGAAGTCCACTGCTGGACATAGGCCTCTCCAAGAAAGGAGGTTCTTTGACCATAATTGCAAGTGTGTTGGCAATCTCAGAGCGCAGCTCTCGCGACGAGGATGCTTCTGCCTATCCACGGCCTATGATTCGAGTTGCACCGTTTCGGATGGATATACCGCCATGTCGGTTCTGGTACAGAGGTACTATTCCACTCTGCCGGTACCTCGCGGCAAATATGTTGATACAGAACAATAAAACAAAAATAAAGCAAATATGACTTTATTGCAATAATTTAATGACAAATACATATTGGTTCACGCATATTTCTTATCAACTAGAAACCAAATATAAAAAAAAAACTTAAAGAAACACTTTAATTAGTCAGTTCGTAAAATTCCTGGGAAACAGAAAAGAAACACGTAAGTTAAAAATTGATTTCTATCTATACTTATTAATTATGACATATTTATATCATTTTAACCATAACATAGTACATATCGCACGCTTAATATTATAGTGACCGAACTCAAAATTTACGTAAAATGAGTTAATGCACCTGGCGTGACTACAACAACGCCATCTATGAAATAGCTCTAAGAAACTCTTCAATACGTTGTGTTTTCCTACTCTTACAATCTTTGCTGTCTCTTTAATTTTCGCGACTTTTGTGACGTTGATTGACATAACACAGACTCATTCAGTGTTCGTTCAACCGTTACAACAAAAACAGTTTGTGCATTTAATTTTAAAGTGACCTATTAGTGTTTGAGGCGTTTTCATTGTGAAATTAAAGGTAAGTTTTATGTATATTTTTAGTATTATTTTGACTCTTTCCGCAATGAGCCTTTTTAATTCTAAAATGTTGTTACATGCAACCGGCGTATTCGGTTTTAGGTCTATTTAAAACTAAAAAACAATAACAGTTTGTGATCACATTAATATTTAAGTCAGTTTAATAGTAAAAATGTTGTCAAATTAGTTTTTGCTACAGTCATAGTTTAGTGTTACGTCTGTTTAATACTAATATTGATAACTTGCTCATGGTCACATAAAGTAATGGGTCTGTGCTTTATCAAAAATAATGCATATTTTTGTGGTCAAAATTGACGATGTGTCCGTATTCAGTAATAAGTTTTATTCAAATTAAAATAGTAGAAAAAATTAATGCTTTTATTTATGATTTTACTTTCTAGAATGGCTTCTGCACGATCAAGGAAAATTCTTGATTTAATTGATAATAAAGGCAGTCCTCATTACCAAGAACACGACCAGGTAAGTAATAAGAAAATTGAAGGTACTTCAATTCCCTGCAATTCCCTGGCGTTTTCACTTAATTGTAACCATTTTTGTTTGCAGGCAAATACTGTGCCTAATGAACCGATACAACATAGCGAAATTCTCTCAGATAGAAGTATTGACTTTCATGTTTACTTTGTCTTATAGATTTTGCGTGATGTTGAAAATGAACCTGAGAATGCTACCCGCATAAGAACACCTTTAAATTATCTTATTTCGCCTATAAATTCCGAAGAAAGTGACGCAGATTTAAGTGACGGTGATCCTACATTCCAAGTAGAAAAGGAAAAAAGGGTTAATAATTTGCTAACTCGACCTATCCACCGCTCTAGTTCTAGCAGTAGTAGCTCTTCTTCATCAAGCTCATCTTCGTCATCATCTGATTCTGATAGTTCTAGTGGTGAATCTGCGGAAAGAAACCCTGATAATAATAAAGAAAATACAACTCCGGAGCCGTCAAGATCACCTCAACGAGAACAGGAGTCCACTTCAGCAGCAGCTACAACAACTGATGGAGGTATTACTGTGACAAAAAGTAGAAATCGCACTAGACAACCGGAAACCTGGAAACAAATTAAAGCTAAAAAGTTAAGAAATTTGGGAAAAACTTACGTTAATAGCAAAAATGCAACAGTTGAAGCTCGACATCTTAAGCCACCATGTAATAATAAATGCAGATTGCAGTGTCCTACCAAAATAGATTCTGTACAAAGGCAACGTATTCCTAGAAATTGTAACAAAGCTTTTCATTTTATCGTTGATGGTAGTCCAATTCGAGTTTGTAAAACCTTTTTTCTTAAAACATTGGGTATTTCTGATCGTATGATTCGTACAGTCAAAAGTAAGACCGATGAACATGGGATTTTAAAGACTGATTTTAGAGGTGTGACTGCTAGTAATGTGTCAGATGAAGCATTAATTTCTGACATCAAAGAATTTATCAATTCTATTCCAAGAACAGATTCCCATTACACACGCCAAACATCGACCCGTGAATTCATAGATGGTAGTAAAACGATAATTGATCTCTTTAGAGATTTCGAAGACATACAAAAACAAAAAAAGAAGCCTGCTGGAAAATATTGCACATTTTATAAAGTTTTCACTACACAGTTTAACATTTCATTCTTTCGCCCACGTAAAGATCAATGCGATCTATGTTTACAATTCCAGAATTTATCAGCTGAAGAAAAACTTGTAATTAAAGAAAAATATGACATGCATTTGATAGAAAAAGCCCTCAGCCGACAAGAAAAATATAATGATCGATGTAAGATTGATGATAATAACAAAGTAATTCTATTTGATCTTGAAGCAGTTTTGCAGACACCTAGGGGGGACACCTCTGCTTTCTATTACAAAAGTAAACTTAATAGCTACAACTTTACTGTTGCTTCTTTAAACAAAAAGGTAGAAGGCCAAGTTAAGGATTCGTATAACAATGTGCAGTGTTATTTTTGGAGCGAAACGGACGCAAAAAGAGGTGCTAACGAAATAGGTTCATGCTTATTAAATTATTTTGAAAAACTTTGCAGTGAATCCAGAAATACTAATGAAGAAGGTATTGATCTAATATTGTATTCGGATAATTGCGGAGGGCAAAATAAAAACAAATTTATCGTTACAGTATATCTGTACGCAGTGACACATTTAAATATTAATTCAATAACTCACAAATTTTTAATCAAATGCCACACACAGAACGAGGCTGACAATATACACAGTTTAATAGAAAAAGAAATTAAAAAAAATTTGAAAGCAGGACCTATATATTCTCCACATCAATATATTTCCATAATAAAAAATTCACGTAAATCCGGTTGCAAATTTGTAGTCAATGAGTGTACTTTTAATGATTTCTTTGATTTTAAAAAAGTACAGGAAGATTGGGGTCATAATTTTAATAAAACCAAAGATGGAAACAACGTAGTTTGGAATAATATTAAAATGATTAAAGTAACAAAGAAGAGCCCATTTTCTTTTTTTATTAAAGAAACATACAACCAGCAGGATTATTCTGAAGTATGTATTCGAAATAGACGAACTAAAATGTTACCTTTAGAGCAATTAACACTAGTAAAGGCTTATACAGGCAAACAAGTGTTGAGCGAGAACAAAAAGAAAGACTTGCGCGAGTTAATTGCAAAAAATTTAATATCAAATTATTATTCAAATTTTTATGATTCTATACTACATTAGTTAACGGATTCAAAATCTGTTTTGATGATGTTAATTTTTTAGCTTATTTACTAAGATTGTAATGAGAACAAAATGGCTGATTGATAATAACTTTTGAAGTTCTATTTTTGTTTTTTTAATCATTTTATTTACTAGTTATTTTTATAAACCTCTAGTTACTATACTATAGTAACTTTCTCTATCTTTCTTTTAGTTCCTATACATGCAGCTTCGATTAACCCTTAACCACTGACGTACGGATGTGGCACGTCGAACTAAACGGTTTTCTGTATGTAACAAAATTACACGTCAGTGTTTAAGGGTTAAGATAAGTAGAAGTGTAAGTTTAGAATCTATCTTGTACCTGTCTACTAAGATTTCATAAGAAATAAGACTGATTATAATTTTTATTTTGCTATTTTATATTGATTAAAAAGACTGAACCCAACAATATCGTTTTATTTTTTATTAATAAATGAACCCTAAATAAAATGCACAACGTAATTAGTATATTTTTATAGTATTAGAATGACTTAACATCATTAAAAAAGACCGAAATCAAAAATGACATAATTATTTTAGTGATAAATAGACTTAAACCTAAGACGTACAGTCAAGTTGTATATGTTTTTACTATTAGAAAGACTTAAAATAAATTAGGTCTAAATACTTTTTGGCAAATTTACCATTACTAAGTATTAAAAAGACCTAAAACTACAAAAACAATTTTAAAAGGCTGTATAATTGAAACTAAATAACATATAACAAAAATTTCACTTTCACCTAAAACTTTGATGTCTACACTATTAGAAAAATTAAACTTAAATTGAACAATCTATGTAATGTCATATTTATAGCAAATTAAACAGCGTAAGTCGTAGTTGCAAAATCGTTTTTTGCGATTTGCCAAAAAAGTGTTTTTTTGGATTCGGTCACTGTAATACTAAGCGTATTATATAAGTTTAATGGCGTCCGCGTCGAATTCACTTAATACAGGGCGCCGCGACAAATTTCCAAGGATCTAACAAAACCTATGTCCTTCTCTGACCTATATAAAACTAGATAGTCTAGCTAGATTCTAGTAACAAATAGACAGATACATTTTTGTACGAGTATACAAAAAACACCTGGAGAAACCATATCGACGGTCACAAATTCAATTGTCGTAAGAGAAAATGTCTTTTGTTTACAGGAAGAACAAAAAGATTATATAATATTTATTTAAAAAGCTGATTTTAATTATATTTAAGCTGTTCTTTTAACAAATATTATTGTAATTGTTGCCGTGAGGTACCAGGTACCGTAAGAGGCGACTAAGAAACCAGAACCAATAGATGGCGTTATATCCATCCGCGACAGTGTATCTCAAATGCATAGGGTGGGGATGGGCAGCCGCATCTTCGTCGCAAAAGCGCTCTGCTATTACCAACACGCTTGCCAAGAGCCTCAATTATGGCCAAAATTCCCTCTTTCTTGGAGAGGTTTATGTCCAACAGTGGACTTCCAATGGCTGTAATGATGATTGTAATTGAAACCTCTTTAACTTGAAACTATTAACAAAAGTCAGAAATAAAAAAGTACAACAATTTTTGCCCATACTTATATATTGCCATGCCCATATTTTTTCTTACGCCAATTTAATTTCTGACTGTACATTCACTATAAGTAAATAGACGAAAGAATTATAATAATACTATTTATTAATATTAAATTAAATTTTACCATAAATTACAACAATAAAGAAGAAAATAATTAAAACTAAGTTTAAGTTTATATAATACATTTACTTTTAACGCTCAGAGCGATCAATTCCAGGAAACCTTTGGCGGGATATAATAAAAAAAAGACATGATTAAGCAGACTGTTGTATATTAAATGTATATAAATAAAGAAAATAGTATATATATATATATAAATATTTGCGTTTGTTCTGTGTGTGGGTGTTAAATATGTATTTATGTATTATATTCGTGATTTTGTTCTGTTATCATTAACAAGTGTGCTTTAAGCTACATATGTCGGAGTCGTTTAACAATGCACGAACAATTGTGAAAATTTAGTTTTCTTAAAGGCACCATGAAAATATAAAAAAAATTTGATCAATATATAATTATATATATATATTTCATCAGTAACAAATCTTTGTATTTTCTTATGAAACCAGCGAATATAATTTATTTAATATTGTATTATATGTATATATAAAAATAAATGTCACGGTGTTTGTCTGAGGTGAACTCCTAAGCTGAACTGATTCTAATATATATATTCTTAGAGTTTACAGTTAGGTAGTATAAATCTGAATTTAAAGTAGCAATATTGTTATCACGATAAACATAATAATATATAGTTACGACAACACAACGTCTCATGATAACTGGTATATACCTACAGTAAAATTCGCTTAAGACGATTTTTCAGGGACCCTACCGAAAACACGTCTTAAACGAGAAAGCGTATTATGCGGGATAGAGAAAATAAAACGTACTACATACTATTATGTATTTTGTTGTAATTTCGGTGCGTTAGTTAGGTATTAAATTATACATTTATAAATTGTGTATAATTATATAATTTACAATAATCACTTATTTACTGAAATATTTTGATGAATTAGCAATTAAAAGATTTTCAACATAATTTATCTTTTGGAGTGCGTCTTCGCTTTGACCCAAAGAAGCTACATAACATCTTAAATCATTTACAGCTGATAATTGGCGTTTGACAAAACCGGAGTTGACTCATCCTCGTCTTCATAATTATCCCTTAGGGCCTAGTTTGTTGTGTTGTTCACATTCTCAATAAGATCTTCAACTGATTATATTTCGTAGGGTGCTACATTGTCGTCAACGGAAGAATAACCAGGAAACCTCCGCAGTACCTCGGGTTCTTCTTCTTCCAACACGACGTCAATTACATTATCCCAGCCGTGATCGGGCGTATTAAACGGGATGACGAATCGTATTAAGCGTAAAGAAATGTATGAAAATATGTCATAAATTGTAGGGACTGGCGTAAAGTGGCGTATTATTCGAGAATTCGTATAAGGCCTGATCGTCATAAACAGGTTCGATCGTATATAAAAATTAATCCCATATCCGTTGGTCACAATATAACGCGGCTGGATCGGTTTAAAAAAAGTTATAATGTCAGACAAGAAATAAAAAAGTCTAACAAATATTTAGACAATTCAAGAAAACATCCAATGACCACATAAAATTATCAAACGTAACCTAATGACGTTTGACACATCTGTCAACCGTTTGACAGTTGACCCGTTTGACAGGTTTTATATTTATTAATACTAATCCCTATTCAATATACATACATTTTTAATCAAGTTATTTGGCTATCCGTCTGTTCAGTTACATCCATTATAAATATTAGTGCAAGTGTATATTATTGTCAATCATTACTATATTGCTGTTCTAACAGTGTATGTCAGTTCATAATTAGGTATAAGTATACTTTGACCCCAACGGGATAACTTTGGCTGCACTATGGCACTGAAACGTGGTCTCTATCCATATAGAACCATATAGCTCGTATTAGCCAATCTAAAGCACGAACAATTTGCACGATAGAATTAGAAATGAGGAGATCCGTAAAGGTAACAGTTACATAGCACGCAGAACGGTAGATGATGAGGACATAGGCTTATAAAATGAGGGGGTGGATGGGGGCTGTACCCCCCCCATGTAAGACTATGCAAAAAATGATAAGATGGTTTGGACATGTAGGATTGATGGATGAAAGTAGATTGACTGCAAAAATATATAGAATGGAAGCGATGGAATAGTACATAGGACGACTTAGATAACGCACCCCCCCCCCCATTATATAAGCGTCGACTGCTTGAGTGTGAGCAGGCCCTCCTAAAAAATAACCAATAAAATAGCCAATAAATAGCCAATATCGATGGATCCGTAAAGTTCTGAAATGGAGTCCGCGCAGGCAACCGCAGTATAGGACGTCCAACTAATGGACATCGTCACAGCATAGCGTCAGGTTCCCCTCAGGGTTCAAAGTAACCTGCATCGATTGTGGTATACCATTAAAAAGATCTCTAAAATCATACCTAAAACCTATTACTAACTATTATAGTGATCGGTGGAACGATGTAGCTTATAATTCTGTGTATTTTTTTATATCACTAAGTCAATACACGCAGAAAGCGTGTGTAGCGCTCGTATTATCACTAGGATATCACTACAGCGACCAACCCTGTAACTTGCACATATTATGTCACATTACCTAGTAATTTCACAGCATCTCACACCCTTCCAACCGGAACACGGCAATGCGATGTCCGCCCGCAGAAATAGGTGAATGAGGCAGTGACATTATTCGGTAATGTAACATGATATCATGAAGTCAAAAAATATGTGTTCACATCTCAAAAGAAACTGTTAATGTATTCGTTTTATATAACCAAATATGTAATCTATGAGAATACATTTTACGAAATAAGTTTTTCAGTAATACGCGTATGTGAATCCAGAGCTTGTCATGCCTAACAACTTCAATGAACAACAAAAATCAAAAGGGTTAAGTTAAAGCTGATTTAATCTATGTTTAGGTATATATCTATATCTATGTACATTACATTCGATTTTTTTCTTATAGTACCTACATAAAAAAATTGAGGTACCGAAACCGATAGATGGCGGTATATCTAACCGAAACCGTGTAGCTCAAATGCAACGGGAATGGGCAGCAGCATTCCCGTTGTAAAGATACGCTCTGTGATTGCCGGCAAGCATGTTTGCCCAGCGCGACAATTACAGCAAAGTCCCCCTTTATTGGGGAGGTCTATGATGACGATAAAAAAGTAATTGCATGCCTTATAATTTCCGTCAATTTCACCGAAAATAAGAGGCCATATAGTTAATTACTAAGCAAATTTACTACGATGAATTCGTTATAACCCTTTAGTAGACATGAGACTGCACGCACACGCCGACGACTGCGGTGCACTGCACTAGGACTAATGTGTGTGCGAACAGAACGAGATTATGTGCTAAAGGGATTAAATTTGCAATTAACGAGGATGGCTTTGGAGTATCGTTGAAAACGTTTCCTGGTGAAATTGAGTCTTGAAGCCCTATAGAACACATACGTAACAATTCCAATGCAGCCTCTTGGTAATCCGTCACGATTAGTAATATAGACCTCTTGTAGTCCAGATTTGGTCTGGTGTAGTGCCCATCTAGGATGTTGGGCTACCCACTCGATATGTTGTACCAACATTAGTTTTTTTTTCGGACTAACCTATTGCTGGACTACTCAGACGTCAATTTCAGCGCCACCGAAAAAAGAGGGCGGAGCCTCTTATAGATGAGAGGTCCGATGCCCGTAATTATCGTGCGTGCCCCGCGGTCGCGCCCGCAAGGCTCGCCGAATCTGAGAGGGAGCTAGGCTCGGGCCCGAGTTGGGGGGTAATTTAATTTTGAAATTCAGCAAAAGGGGACGGACGGAGTGAGTTATCGCTCGTCGGGGCAGTGACTGCACGCGTTCGCCGGCGAACGCGGTGTACTGCTCTATAATATGAATGCATGTGCAGTGTCAACGATCGTGTTGTGCCAGTGAGAGAAGGGCGGGGAAGGGCTGTAATTTTCGCGGTAATTTTGTCGGGCGGGTCGTCTAAGACGTGACGCGGTCTGCGATGTCGGACGTGAACACGACTGCGTGAGTGAAGGGACATCGCATCGGCTATGGTATAGTCAAGTGCCAGGCCTCAAATTAACGCCAATGTATACACGGATTACCAGGCGTCCGACATATAGTATATATATATATATATATATATGGTCCGGATTTAGTCGCGTGTCGGATCACCAAGATTCCTCGTATCATTGCGAATCCGACACGCGACTAACTTCTGCTTCTAAAACATTATACTTACAAACTAAATAGACGCATACTAGACGCGAGAACGCTCTCCTATATCTATACTAGTTTTCTGTTCACGATTTTGTCCGTTTACTCATCCATGGAGAACTCTTGCTACTCCAGGAAGAAGTCTATGTCGTTCCCTGACATTTAAAATGTGTAAAAAGAAAGAAGTTTGAAGATATTTTGGACATGTAGGAAGGATGGATGAAAGTAGACTGCACAAATATAAAGAGCGGAAGTGATGGAAGAGTTGGTATAGGATGGCCTAGGTGACGTTCCTAGACCAGGTAGAAGAGGTATTAAAGAACAGCAAGGTCAGAAGTACTAAGAATAAACAGGCAAGTATAAAAAGATAAATGCGAGTGAGGGAAGCAAGACAGGTATGCCAAGATCGTAACAAGTGGAGATCCATAGTGTCTGTCTACCGCGATGGGACACAGGCGTGATGTATGTACGTAAGATCATTGCTATCAGTGCCATCGGATCATTAAGATGGAATATGAAATTAAAGAAGACACCTTATTGTAGATCTCCAGATGAAGTCGAGGACAGATTGACCATAGAAGAACTGGAAGCTGCGAAGGGGTACTCGAATTAATCGTAATTATCGTCGGGTCATGAAGCTTGTTTAAAAGTTGCTAATTAATCAAAGACTATAGTTAGTACCCGTACGGAAGGACATTTAACGAAGCACAAAATGCAAAACTGACAGAAGCTGCCAAGCAAAACATAAAGAAATCAGACAGAATAAGACACAAACTAATAAAGAAACGTACGAAAACAGATGTGACTACAATAAAAGAAAACTTAAACAACGAAAAGATGGACAAGCCATACAAATAAAAGACAACGAGAATTGGAACAAAATCATCATTTTCTGGTAACCAAGAAACGCTGAAAGAAAATGCTGAAGACAACACCGAAGGTGGCAAGATGAAATAAGGGAAACAGCCGGAAATGCATGGACTAGAACAGCGCTGGATAGAATGGAAGGAGTTGGAGGACGCCTTTGCCGAATTAGGGCAAGCAGACGATGTTGTCAATGTTGATGACATACCAAATTTAACAGCAATTCTAAATTAATGGAAAACATTGTATTGTCCGAATAAAAGGTTTATATAACGAAGTCGGGGCGTACCACTAGTTTTATATAAAAATATTATATATTATACATGTACATACAAATATCCTTATATAATAACATGCTATTTTAAGGCGGAGTAACAATACGAGTATATGAATTTCGTGTTGGTTTCTTAGTTTGGTCATGATCCTTGAGGGAAGGGATCGACGGACCCGTTGGCGCAGACGGTAGTGATCCTATACTGTGCGTCAAGGGTCGTGGGTTCGATCCCCACTCAGGACAATTATTTAATATGAAGTTCTTTTTGTGTGTGTGAGATTTTATTTAAGTATTACTTATTTTCAACGGTTTCTTGCGGGATTTTGGACCATAGCATTTTTAGGGGAGGATAGTGATCCCTCAACCCTTGAGCCTCTGACAATATTTTTTACAATAATATCTAAACTATTTATACACACTGGTGGTCGAGATCAGACCACATTGTTAAAACTCTTTTTTTACATTAAATAAACAATTAACGTTCACTACATTTTAAATTAAGTGATCATTAATTGTTTATTTAAGGGCCAATAAAAGTTTAATGTTCTACCGTCTTTTCTAGCCGTGAGGTATTGGTAAAGTAGAATAGTACTTCCCCCTATACCGGGTGTCGTAAGAGGTGATTGAGGTACCGGAACCGACATGGCGGGATATCTATCCACAGTGTTGCTCATAGGTACACGCAGTACCATTCCCGTCTTGCACTAGCCCAGTGCCGCAATTATGGGCAAAATAACCCCCTTTTTTTGAGGAAACATATGTCCAGCTTGCCGTGCAGGTACCAGCAGAGTAGAATAGTACCTTCCCCTATACCAGGTGTCGTAAGAGGCGGCAATTATGGGCAAATTCCCTCTTTCTTAGGGATGGACTTCCAACGGCTAGTATGACGAAGTGTTGACTTGTATATTACTGTAATTGGAACCTGGTATACCTGTCAGGTTAGTTGGCGTTAGCTTCCTGGAGTGCGGTGAGCAGCGAGTGAGGCCGCAGCATCAGCGGCTGCGTGTCCTTGTGCATTTTGACGTGGACCTTCAGGCCGGACGCTTTCCTGAACGACTGGCCGCAATGTGTGCATATGTAGGGTCGCTCCCCTGTGTGACACCTGGAAATAATTAAATGGTGTCACTCCAGGTGTGGAAACAGGTGGAAGAACTTTTAAATTACGTCGTCTAAAGTCTCTAAGAAAAAATAAATGCTTTTTTCATCATTACTAGATAAACGTAGAATAGCACCTCCCTCTGTATCAAGTGTCGTAAGAGGCGACTAAGGTACCGACAGATGGCGGTATATCCATGTAAAAAAGTCAGCTTCAATGCACAGGGCGTGGATGAGTAGCAGCATCCCCGTTGTGAAAGGTGCTCTTTGCGATTGCCAACACGCTTAACCAGCGTGGCAATTATGGGCAACATACCCTTTCTTGGGGAGGCTTATGTCCAACATTTGACTTTTAATAGCTGGTATGATGACTACAGAAACTCCTGGGCCGATTATAACGAGACTTTCACTGACACTAGATGTTCTAAAGAAATACCACCACCTATATAATGAAATCACAAATCATTTCTTACATCGACCTGAATCCGTGATAAGTCGCTTAAAGCACTTGTGTTACGGACATCAGACAAAAGAGAAATCACAAATATACTATTTAAATACATGATATTTAACACCCAGACACAAAATAAAAACATAAATATCATCATATGGACATTTGTCCTGGATGGAGATCAAACCCACCACCGCACAAGACAGGATCACTATTATTTCGGGCGGAACATTATTATAATATTTGTTTTTAAATTGTGCGTGTTTTTTAAGTACACCATAAATATAGATAAATTTATTATGATACCTGATGTGGGAGACCAGATCCTGGCGCTGCACGAAGGCCTTTTCGCAGTACGAGCAATGGTAGGGCTTCTCTCCCGTATGCGTGCGGCGGTGGTTCTTCAATGTGCCTGCAGGAATTAACCATTTATTTAGTCAACTGGCCTTCAACCAGCGACTTGGTCCTCGTGGTCTTTTACCCCTCTCCCCTGAGCTCATCCTGGAGCTCGTGATGTTCTGGAAGTCTATGTAGAGCGTCAGCGGAACTGTGTGAAAAGTCGTGCCGATTCCACAGAGGAATCTAAAAAGCCTGATTTATCCCGCGGGAACATTTTTTCGGGATTAATAGTGATAATAGATTAAATGTTTTTTTTAGACTGTCAATAATATCTGTGTCGAGTTTCATCCTTAACCATTACATTACCAACCTTAACCGTTCCGTTGTGAAAGAGTAACAAACGTACGTGGGAAGATCAAAAAGTTCGCTGGATAAGAGGGAAGGGGGTGGAAATGTATCGCCAAACTGTTTTTATTTTGCAATATAAAAAAAGGTAAATTCACACCTCTCATACATTGACCTGACTCGATGGTATGCATGATATTTAACACCCAGACACAGATCACACATAAATATCATTATATAAATATTTGTCCCGGGTGGGGATCGAACCCACGACCTTTGGCGCACAAGACAGGATCACTACCATCTGCGCATTCGGACCCGTCAAAAGTACAAAACTACATATAGCATGATGATCTATCTAGTCTTTATACTTACCTGAGGCAGAGAACTTCATCGGGCAGAGATCGCAAGCGTACGGCCGCTCGCCTGTGTGGATTCTTCGGTGCTTGACCAGCGAGCTGGAGGTGGTGAACCCGTTCCCGCAGTCGTCGCAGACAAATGGGTGCGCACCGCTATGCTTGCGAAGATGTGCGTCAAGTTCGCCCTTCGACACAAACCTGTGCAACACACATCTCATGCATTGACCCGACTCCGAGATTAGTCGCTTTAGGCATTCGTGTTACGGACATCAGACAACAGAGGAATCACGAATATAGCTCACTAGCTGTGCCCGCGACTTCGTCCGCGTGGAATAGTTTTTTGGGTACCATACCTATTTACTTCAAATTATATAAACTTTGAATGTCACGTTTATTTATATCGAATCAATGGCCTGAAAAATAAGTTTCAAGTTTCTAGCTCTAAAAATAGCGATCCATGCAAACAACTTTTCATCCCCCCTTGCAACCCCTTACAACCCTTATTTCGAGTTCAAAAATAGCCTATGTCCTTTCTTAAGGTCTAAAGGTTGTCTATGCCAGATTTCATCAAAATCGGTTGAGAGGTTTAACCGGGAAAGCGTAACAGACAGACAGACAGACAGACAGACAGACAGACAGACAGGCAGAGTTACTTTCGCATTTATAATATTAGTAGGGATGTATCAATAAGTCCCTAGACTAACAATGAAAACAATTTTTTTTACTCATCATGATAATCACCTTTAGGGCGATACAATGGTTCCAACGCTTATCCAATTTTTCAATACCATGTTTATAAAAAAAATGTATCTTTCGCTTCAAAACAAGCTTCAGTTTCAGCGATGATTTGAGCCAAATCTTTTACTCTGGTGCATTTTTTTAATTAGTAAAGAGCCAGTAGTCACTGGGGGCTAAATCTGGCGAGTATGGGAGGGGGGGGGGGGGAAGCGTATGATACATAAATACATATTTGACACACAACAAACACAAATGTTTGTCCTGGTTGGGGATCGAACTTACGACCTTTGGCGTATAAGTTAGGATCACTACCATCTGTGCAACCGGACCTATCAAATTCACAGACGTCATACATAGACCTGACTCCGAGGTAAGTCGCTTTAAGCACTTGTGTTACATCAGACATCATGATCATATCAATTATAGAAAGCCCACTGTTGGACATCGGCCTCCCCGAACAGGGGGACTTTTGTCCATAATTCGCAATCGCAGCTACCCATCCCCGCCCTGTTGCATTTGAGCGGGTACTTCAGTCGCCTTTTATGTTAACTGGTACAGAAGGAGGTACTATTCTTTTCTGCCTGTCTATTTTTTCCTGTGTTTTCCAAATATAAATTATATAGGCAAATTCATTCTTAGGGAAAGCAATGTCCAGCAGTAGATGTTTTACATCTTAATCATCATGATGATAATGATGATAAGTAAAAGTTTATGAAAATAGATCCAGTCGTTCTTTAATTTATTTGTTCACCATACTAGCCATTAAAAGTCCACTGTTGGACATAGGCCTCCCCAAGAAAGGCGGTATGTTGCTCATAAATGCCGCGCTGGGCAAGCATGTTGGCAATCGCAAAGCGCAGCTTTCGCAACGGGGAAGCTGCTGCCCATCCCTGCCCTGTACATTTGAGCTGTCTTTTTTGAATGGATATATCTATATAATTTATTTGTTACAAACATACAAAAATACGAAACCTCACACTTCCACTATTGGTACGGATCTCTGATTCATTTTTAAAAATAATATGTACATATGAAATAAGTTTCAAAAGCAAATTAAGTTGATTTTGAGCCTATTCATTGGAAGAAAAAAATTTTTTTTTATAAATATGCAGAGGATCTCGCTTGCTGTGCAGCGTGGAAATGTTGCAAGAATTTATTTTTATTTATTTATTTAACTTTATAGCACAAAATGTTACAAAATGTACAAATGGCGGCCTTAATGCCAGATGGCATTATCTTCCAGTCAACCATTAAACAAAACAGAAAAAAAAATATATATATATAGTGATGCAGGCAATATATATACAAAATAGATAAACGTGGCATACATATTTCTATATATAAACGCAATAAATGCATATGATATAAAAATATATATATATATATATATATATATATATACATAAAATAACGTACATCAGAAATTGGGTTATAAAGTTAGAGCAGCAGCATCAGTAAATAAAGTACGGAGACAGTGTTTCAGGTTAAATTTGTTTGGGGATCGCTTAATATGCAACGGAAGCTCGTTCCAGAGTCGTATAGCTGTCACTGTAAAAGAGTTTGTCAAATAACTAGAGTGATGTGAAGGAGTTAATAGTGAGAGAGTATTAGATGAACGGAGATTACGTTCGTGAGAGGGAGATAGGAATTGGAATCTGTCCTTTAAGTAAGTTGGTGCGTACGGATCAAAGTATTGAAAATAGTACCTATGGTTAGAACTCGAATTTTGTGACCTTCACGAATAGGAAGCCAGCTGAGAAGAGAACGGTAATGGGAAATATGATCGTATTTACGCAAACCAAAAATGAAACGAAGACAGTTGTTTAATAGACGATCCAATTTATTAAGGAGTTCTAGAGAGATATTAGTGCAGCACACGTCACCATAGTCAATTATGGGTAAAACCAAGGATTGAATACGAAGGGTTTTGGTTTTAGTAGGAAGAAAATGTTTTAATCGATAGAGAGCATGAAGTATTCCAGTAACCTTACTGCTGATTTCATTAACATGTGTATCCCAGGTTAAGGAAGAGTCGATAAATAGGCCAAGATTCTTAACGCATGTATTGTAGGGCACTACCACGTTATTAAAAATAATTACAGGTACATTTTTTAAACTGGATAATTGCTGCATAATAAGCAAATAAGCATTCTGAGGACCTTTGGGTTGGATATGTCTCTTTTATGGAATGTATAATGTTTTTTTTGTGAATAGATGTGTTTTTAAATTAGTGCAATAAATATATGAATAAATAAAAAATATATAATTTTTTATATAAGGATGAACTATTATTTATAGTTAGTCAGATGCATTTAGAGTTACATCATAAAGAAGAAGAATTCAAATATATCTTTAATGTAATATAAATTTTAGATATTGCAATTCTTACCCTCTGTCACATTCGCTACACTTAAATGGTTTCACCCCTAAATGTCTCCTCATATGTTGTGCCAAATTTGTTTTCTGGCTAAACCCTCGACCACACACAGAACACAGAAAAGGTTTTTCTCCGGTATGTGTCCGTAAATGATCAGTCAGTGTCGACAGCATTGTGAATGCTTTATTGCATTGTTCACAACGATGCTTCTTTTCGTCTTTGTGCACCTCCTTGTGTATATCCAACTCATACTGTGTAGGAAACAGTGTTAAACAGCATTCGCACATTAGACCTTTTTCTTTGTTGTGCATAGAAATTATATGGTTGTCTAAATGAGCTTGATGTTTAAATTCACGTTTGCAAGTGTTGCAAATAAATTTCACATTGTCTTTGACTTCGTGCTTTTGGATATGGGTTACTAATGATGATTTCTTTTTGAACTTTCTCAAACATAATGAACATTGGAAATATATAATGCCGAATTCCGCTTTAATATCCTCCTCATGCACTTTTCTGTGTTTTTTAAATACCTTGCTGCTTTTAAATATCCTATCACACCATTCGCACTTAATTGGCAACATTAATAAATCCTGATTACCATTAATTGCCTTCCTAAGCATCCTTTTCATTTTAACTTTCTTTTCAACATTTTTCTTGGCACTTCGCTTATTTTTTTTTCTCTCAGAAACTGGTGCATCATAATCAGCATCCATTTGATTGTCATCATCCGGAAAGTCGTTACTGTCATCTGAGAATTCCTTCTTTGCTGATATATTGTTTGTTGTACAGTTTTCTTCAAATGTAACTGGTACTGTCTTTACGCAATCATATAAATCTACAGGCTTGCCACTTTGCCATGGAGGGGGACCGTACGGTTGGAATGTCTCAGACACTGCTTCCACTTTAAATGCTGTCACTGTCTTGGATGTAGTTTCAACGGCGATCGGGTGGAATTTTTGACAATTAACTTCAACTACGAACGGCTTTCCGTTCTGCGGTGCCATTTCAATCTTTACATCTCTTTGAACTGCTCTAGATTTGTCAAGGAGTAAGATGTTTTTAAGCAGCCTCTCAGATTGGACGCAGCGCTGCTTAAACTCGTCAGTTTTATGCAACATGGCCTCACATTCGCTGCAAATTTGATTAGGGAGCCGGTCATCCAATTTAATGTCCATATCTGATACGAACGAGAGGACATCCAATAGAGTCCTACTTTCGTCATTCACAGAAGTAGAAAGAGAGATCATGTGGTCTGATTCGGCAAGGCATGTTCTGCAAGCTTTATCCATATTTAACTTTTCGTTCGTTTCCATGATTAAATTTTTAATATTCTACGTGAAACACATAAACTTGAGAAATAAACACAACACAACACAATACGTGACATTTATTTACGCTACAGACAGCAGCCAACCGGTTATTTTAACGTTTGTGATGTCTTGTCATCATTAAAAATAATCTTTGTGGCTCAATATATTCAATTCCTTTGCATATAATGTTCCTTTGTATAAAGAAGGTTTCAGATTAACCTATCAGTTTAAAAAGTCAGTAATGTCAAGAGAGTAATATACAAATTACATATATGTTTAAACTGGCGTTATATGAAATACCTGCGCTGTCATCAGTTTTTCTTTCTGCCAGGTGGAATTGGAGGTTATATATGTATTCAAAATAATTGAATTTGTTGTTATTCTATCGAATAGTGCAAAACAACAAAAATGAAGATTTATACCAATGAAAATAATACATCCACTCTAAAATTACTCATAGCGGCTAATTTAGCAGGGAAAAAAGTGGAATTAAAAAGTGCAAGCTTTGCAGGTAGTTATTTTTATAATTTTTGCTGTATTTATATGTGAATTTATGTTTCTTTATGTGCACGGCTATTATTTTAGTTGCATTTATCATATTTATTTGATTCGTGAGCACGTCGAACACGAATATCTATATTTTAACTAAAACTGCATTAATACTTTTATTTTATTTATTGCATCAGATTATACATAATCAGCTCTCAACTACCCAGTTCATGTCTAAAATATTCATATCTACAATTTTATCTAAGTATTATGGAAACAAACCTCCATGGGATGCTTATTTACAACTTTGTTGTCGTTCAAGATAATTATTTTCCAATTATAAGTTTTTAATTTAGCTGCTCACAAACAATATACATAGAACTTTAATTTAGTCAATTAAGTCCTTTTTTTGGGAAAAACAAATTTTGGGAAATAAATAAAATAAGTTACGGAGAGTATATTGAATGTATTTTTAATTACTCAGTTCAGTTCAAGTTCAGTTTTTAGTTCAATTATTAATTTTAAGTATATTTTTTTAACACCGTGACTGAGTCATGTACCATATTATTTTAACTGTAACACCTTTTGATGTGCATGTGCAATAAAATAAAATTGTAATATATTAAAATTAATTGTAAAATAGCAATTACACATATATAACATACAATAGCAAATACCTTGGTCATTCTTGAGAAAGTTTGCCATACGATAATAAAAAAATTAAACATGCAAGCTATTTTAGCATTGCTAAAATTAAATAAGTCTGTATATTGTAAGTGAATATTAAAAACAATATAGAAAGTTTACTCTGACAACTGCCTACGAAGAAAACATTTTTTTAATTCTTATAAAAAAGCATAAAAAGCTTTATAGCATAGTTGATTAAATTCTTCTAATTTTAGATTAATGTTTTTTTTGGTTACCTTGCATTAGTATTTGCAATAGTAGTTCTATTTTGAGTAGGCATAACTTTATGTAAGAAAATATAAATTCAACATAGCAGTTGAAAACATTACATTCCTTGTCCTTTTTTTTGTGTAACATATTCGATCACAACTTATATAGTAAAGAGGATAGATTGATCTTTTATCTGTTTTTTTATTACAATTTTTATTAAAACCTACCTAAAATAGCCCAACATACTATGAAGAGGGAAAAGACTCTGTAAATGAACCAAAGTTACCGGCAAGTTGAAGTGGCAGTGGGTAGGGCACATAGCACACAGAACCAATAGACAATGGAGTCGTGACATTCTGGAATGGAGACCTTGTACTGGCAACTGAAGCTTAATCATCAACCTAAAAAATCGTCAGATGATCTGACTAAAACCGCAGAATAGAGCTGCATGCAGGTTGCATACAACTGGTCCAATTGTAAATCATTTAGAGGATCTATTTCCTGCAGTGGATGTCCTATGGCTAATATGATAATGTTGATGAAATGAGATTTGTATTTTGTATGTTTGTAACAACTCAAAAATTATCTAATGATAAAATTCTTTGACTAATGAGTATTTACTTTGACAGCGGGGACCATCAACTATATTTTATCCATATACTTATAGAAACAGCAATTATGAATGTGTTACCATAAGGCACTGCTAGCATATATATATAAAAATCGCTGCTTTGTTATCTTTGCGTTTCTCTTAAATATATATATATCTATCTATTATCACTCAATATATCGGGCTATAGTATCCGCAAGGCCTCCAATTTGTAGGGCCTACTAATACATGTCTGCATTGGTACCTCACTTTCACTTATTTCTAACTGCCAAGTAGCTGTGAGAGAGACAGTGATATTACGAGCGAGTATAGGCCGCAGTGACGCTTACTATCACGCGGACTGCATGCTTGTTGGACGACCTGGTCGAATAAAAAAATAAAATAAAAGGCTATTGAATCTAACGGGTGTCTATCACAAGTCTTGCCGCATATTTCATCAGCTCTCCATCACCGCATGGCATCTAACAGCACAGCTTCCTAACCCGGGCGATGGTACTGAAATGCGTCTGTGATTGCAGACGATGTATTCGCAGGCCCGCGGGCGCTGCCGTTACTCGAGGTGGATGAGCAGCTTAGCTTCTTCAGCAGCAACGCGGCGACGCAGTACCTGTTCCCGGTGCTAGATCTCTCGGAGAATGGGCAATGGTGAGTTGTGTCGGGTAGATAGCTAGATATCAAATATTGGTTCATTGCTGGTGGCTCGCGTGATGAACCTGCTTTAACCTTAGTTATAAGACCCGTCTGGTGCCTGCAGACTAGTATTAAAGTAGGATACTCAATGACCTGTTTGTTTAGATGACTCTTATAACACTGGTTGTCAGGGTCATCGGTTATGTGTAATTACCAAATCTGTACTCATATATTTTTCTGTTATTTTTTGACGATTTTAAAGTGCCTTTGATAGGCCTATTCAAACCAAACTATATTTGAATTAGGCATATATTTTCCGGGCAATGCTCAGAGTTTCTTTGCGCTATCGAATCAGGAATGAGGAGATTCGTAACAGAACCAAAGTTACCGACATTGCCCGGCGGATTAGTAAGTTGAAGTGGCAGTGGGCAGGGCATTTGGTACGCAGAACCAATAGCCGATGGAGTCTTAAGGTTCTGGAATGGAGACCACGTACCGGCAAGCGCAGCGTAGGGCGTCCACCCGCAAGATGGACAGACGATCTGACTAAATCTGCAGGATCGCGCTGAACACAAGCCGCATACAACCGGTCCTATTGGAGATTATTTGGGGAGGCCTGGGTCTAGCAGTGGACGTCTTATGGCTGATATAATGATGATGTCTTTTCCGGACGGTTCTAGAGCCTGTCTGGCCCAATGGCGCAGATTGTAGTGATCATATCTTGTGCACCAAGGTTCGATTCCCACTCGAGCAAAAATTTATACGATGATATTTGTGTTTATTCTGTGACTGGGTGTTCAAAAAATCTACTTAAGTAGTATATTTGTTATTCCTCTGTTGTCTGGCGTCCGTAACACGCGTGCTTTAAGCGACTTACCACGGAGTCAGGTTAATGTATGAGATGTTGTGGGAATTTATTATTATATATATATATATATATATATATATGTTGCACATAGAAATATAGACTTTATTAAAATAACTTTAAAATGTCACGGAACAGTAATATTCACGCAGCGCTCGCAGTAAAATCTCTCAAAACGTATATTTGTCGCGCGTTCTTGTCATATGTTTGATTGATACTCCTATTAGTGGTATCGTGATGTTGTTAAGCCTAAGTTATTCCTTGTTATATCAGCTATCTGCCAGTGAAAGTCCCATCAAAATCGGTCGAGCCGTTTCAGAGATTACCTGAAATAAACATACTTTTTTTTGTATGTGTATACATTTATTTGCATTTAGTAAAAAGCATTTCTTTTAATATTACAAACAGACACTACAATTTTATTTATGTGTATATATTTTCTCGTCCTAGCCAACAGATGCAAGAGTGGGAAGCGACCCGGTTGCACCCGATCGTGTCAGCGGTCCTCACGGCCAAGACGATCGCGTCTGACCTCAAGCAAGCGTTCCACTCGAACCTGCAAGCGTTGGACAAGATTCTTGGCTCACAAAAATATATATTGGGGGTAAATATACTTAATAGCCCGTCCCGGCTTCACACGGATAGACATAAATAGGTACAGATATTTAAGTTATAAGCATGCTAATTAATACGACCATGAATCACTAAATTAGAAAAAAATTGTATGCTTATCTTACAGCCTCCCTGTACACTACGTTGGTGTATTTGTAGGCAACAAAACGTATTGATTTTTAGGAGATCCTACTCGAGAAAGTGCCACAAGAATTTTTAAAGATTTCTATAGTAATCTAGCCTATGTTACTGAGTGATAATGTAGCTTTCTAATGAAAAAAGATAAGGCCTCCCAGCAAGAAAAGTGTCACAATGCAAAACTAGCCGGTTCAAGCAAATGTAACTTAAATGATTTCTTTGTTCATTTATACGTCAATCTTTTCTTGCCGTGAAGCTATATATATATATAAAGATTTTATCCAATGTGTAATTTGGACGACAAAGTCAATCAAACACAATTGAGTTTCTCTGTAAGAAAAGATTTATTTCGTTAATTTAAATGTACGCTACCTAACAAACAATTAAACAAATGTTAACAATACCTTACATACCTGTAAGAAAAGAAACGACATTTAATGTTATTATTTAACGATGTCAGTTCCAAATCACAACTATTTTAGTGGTATTTTATTTAAACAAGTAATTTCTCAGATTATGACAATGTGACGTTTTTAGGTTATAATTATTTTACCACAGATAAAATTGATTACATTAGACGCGCGACTGCGCGGGAAAAATTTAACTAAGAAAAATATATTGTACATAAATTTTAAAGTTCCGATTTGTATGACTCATGGCTTCTCGCGCATGTAATAAGCCTCCGAAGGGGCCTTACCATCATTCGAGGGCGCCTTTAAGGCTCTTTAATTAATCTTTATTTAAATTGTTTTTAGAACAGGTCGACAAACAAGCATACAGTCCGCGTGATAGTAAGCGTCACTGCAGCCTATACACCCTTGTAATATCACAAGGATATCACTAACGCCCCACTTTTACTTGAAGATATTATGTCACATTACCCAGTAATTTTACTGTCTGTCACACCCTTCAGACCGGAACACAGCATTGCGAACACTGCAGTTTGCCGGTAGATATAAGAGGGAGTGAGGTACCTCACTCTCACCTATCTCTACCGGCAAAGAGCAGTGTTCGCATTGTGTTCCGGTTAGAAGGGTGAGAAAGGCAGTGAATTTACTGGGTAAATGTGATATTGTATCTTCAAGTCACAAGGTTGGTCGTGTTAGTGATATCCTTGTGATATAACAATCGTCTTTAGGTTACTGTGAAGTTTAATATCACATGGGCTATGCGCTTGTTTTTGGTCATAATCTTAAATATATATAAATAAATTACAGTAAATTATTTGTAGTATACACTCATTTAACACCATTGCTAAATTAACCAAAATATAGTATAATCAATACTCACATGCTGAAGCGAAAGCTGAAGAGTTTGTTTATTTGTTTGAACGCATTAATCTCAGGAATCTTTCGATTCGACAAAAGTATTGGATAGTCTTTTTATCGAGGTAAGCTACTTTTCCCCCAAAGTCACTATTTCACGCTGACGAAGTCGCGGGCATTGCAAATCATGATTCGCTTGAAGCACTTGTGTTACGGACATCAGACAATAGATGGATCACAAGTATAAATCGGTAAATACATATATTCAACACCCAGACACAGAACAATCACAAAAATTTTTAAAACGTAAACGTTGTCTTGACTGAGTATCGAACCCTTGGCCCACTAGGTGTGGACACTGCCGAATGTGCCACCTAGAAAAAAAAACCTGGAGTTAATCCAGGATCTCCTCATCTCCTTCCAGGACAAACTATCAGCAGCCGATATATCAATTTGGAGTACAATGTACCCTTTCTACAACAACCCAGATCTGAAGCAGCAGTACCTGGTGGAGTTCCAGCATGTCATCAGGTGGATTGAGGAGCTTGCAGCTGCTAAAGCTATTCAGGTATAGGATATTTTAGTTTTACTAACAGCATATGAGATAGACGTCGTTCTTAAGTCGTCTGCTAAATAGCAGTGTCTGCATCGCTGTGTTCCGGTTTGAAGGGTGAGAAAGGCAGAGACATTACTGGGTGATGTGACATAATATCTTCAAGTTTCAAGGTTGATCGCGCTAGTGATATCCTTGTGATGTCACGAACGTGTATAGGCTGCAGTAACGCTTACTGTCACGCGGACTGTATGCTTGTTTGTCGACCTGGTTTAAGAACAAGAATGAAAAGTGAATTTCGGCTTCCCATAAGGTTCGGATTAAGGTAAGATTCGGTTGGGAGTGGAGTACCGGCAGAGTAGAATAGTACCTCTCTATGCACAGGTATCTTAGGAGGCGACTGATTGCGGTATATCCATCCGAAAAAGAGTGTAGCTTGAATGCACAATGCGGGGATGGGCAGCAACATCCCAATCGCAAAAGTTGCGCTCTGCTCCCCTTTATTGGGTAGGCCTATGTCCAGCAGAAAAATTTCAATGGCTGTAATGATGATGACGAAGGTTCAGATCGGAATTAAGACCATGTGCCGTCAACCGCACCACGTACGAGCGAGGGTTGTAGGACTTCTACTTCCAGATGGACAGACGACCTGACTAGAGTCGAAGGATCGCGCTAGACACAGGCTGCAAACAACCGATCCTAGCGAAAATCACTTGGGAAGAGCTACATACCGTGGGGTACCGATAGACTAATATAGTACCTCCCCCTTTATAAGGTGAAGTACCAGAACCGAAAACTGAACATCCACTCGAAACAGTGTAGCTTAAGGGCCACTAGGGTGAGATGAGCAGCTGCATTCCCTTGACGAAGTTCCGTTCTCTAACCACGCCTGCCCTGCGCGGCAATTATGGGCAAAATTCCTTCCTAGGCTAGTCCAGCAGTGGACGTCCTACGGCTATGATGATAATGATTTGTTTGTAGGAGGCAGTGAAGCAATGGGCCGGCTCCCTGAACTCTGGCTTCGCCCCCACATCGGCTCTCGGAGTCCCACAGCTGACCAGTATAGCCTCACCGGCAGGGTAAGTTTAATTTACTATAAGACAATTAAGTGTATATATGTATTGATAAATTCCCTATCTTAAGCGCCAAGGGTCGTGGGTTCGATCCCCAGTTGACCTAGACAAAGGCTGTCTGCATTGGTACCTCACTCACACCTGGGAATTTTTACCACCAAACAGCTTTGTTCGCCTTGGTGCGTTTCGGTTTGAAAGGTGATCTCTCACTTGCAGTGAAATTACTGGATAATGTGACATAATATCTTCAAGTTAAGGATGATCGCGCTGGTGATATCCATGTGATATTACGAGCGTGTATAGGCTGCAGTGACGCTTACTGTCACGCGGACTGTACGCTTGTTTGTCGACTTGGTGTAATAAATAAAATAAGATCAATACTTACATGAAAGTTGTACCAGTGAAATAGTTTGTGTATCTGGGAAGTGTTTTTACGAGAGATGGAAAGTATGAAGAAGATATTGAACGGTGAGCGAAAGTTAGAAATAGTGTCAATGGGGCCTTACATGCTTTTATGGGCAGCCGAAATGTGACAGAAAGGGCACGACTGTTCATAGAGGTGTGTTGGCTCCAACACTGACCTATGGTAGTGAATGTCGGGTATGGAAGAAGAAGCACGCGAGTAGAATAAATGCTGTCGAAATGAGAGCACTTCGATGTGTGTGTGGTATGAGGTTGAGAGATAGATTAAAGAATTGTGTGTTAAGAGATCGATGTGGTGTAAAAGATGATGTTGTAGAACAATGTAGAAAGGAGAGATGAAAGTATATAAGAAGAGGTATTAAAAAAGGGCCAGGTCAGAAGTACCAAGAATAAACAGGCAAGTATGAAAGGACTTATGCGAGTAAGGGAAGCGAGAGAGGTATGCCAAGATCGTAACAAGTGGAGATCCATAGCCTCTGTCTACCGCGGTGGGACACAGGCGTGATGTATGTATCTAAGATCATTACTATCAGTGCCATCGGGTCATTCCGATGGAATATGAAATTAAAGAAGACACCTTATTGTAGATCTCCAGATGAAGTCGAGGACAGATTGACTATAGAAGAATTGGAAGCTGCCAAGGAGAACTGGTTGAACGGCATCAAGAAGTTGCAAGCCCCGCTCAAAGAAGAGAAGATTGTGTGAGTTTTTCTTCTGATATGACGGTAACACAACGTAGAGATACTCGTATTGCTGTGCCTGGTGGAACACAGTGACATTACCGGGTAATTTCTGTTGTCATTAGTGCTTGTACTGGTGTTTCGGTGAGCGGCAGTTGCTAAGTGATTGCGTTGTAGTGAGGGAATTACTGGGTAATATCTTGAAGTCACTAAATTGGTCGTGCTAGTGATATCTTTGTAACATTACGAGCGCGTGTTCAACATTATGCGAAAAAAAATACGTTGTTCCAGATATGCAGTGAAATTACTGGGTAATTTCGCCACAGACTGAATGAACAGTACTAATGAAAGAAAATATACGGAAATGATTAATTTTTGAGGCATTACTAAAGAAAAAAGTGTTCTTTACTTCCAGTATGCCCGTCAAAGACCGCAAGAATGTGCTGATCACGTCCGCTTTGCCGTACGTCAACAACGTGCCGCATTTGGGCAACATCATTGGATGCGTGCTGTCAGCGGATATATTCGCCAGGTAACGACGTCTGGCCGCGAGGTACCGGCAGAGAATGGTACCTCTCCCTGTACCAGTTGCGGGATCCATAGCGGTATCCGTTCGAAACCGGAGTTTTGTCATGGTATCGTACCATTCTTCATCATTGTCATATCTGCCAAAAAAGTCCACTGTTGGACATAGGCCTTTCCAAGATAGCGGGTATTCTGCTCATGATTGCCGGCTGGGCAGGGTTAGCGGCAATCGCAGACCACGACTTCGCGTCAAGGATGCTGCTGCCCATCCTCGCCTTTTGTGTTTAAGCTGTGCTATTTCGCATGGATATACCGCCATCTGTCGGTGCTGGTACCTTAGTCGCCTCTTACGACACCTGGTACAGAAGGAGGTACTATTCTACTCTGCCGGTACCTCACGGCTTCAATGGTACCTTTATTATTTATATTATTACTTTATTTTTGATTATTAAGATTTTTGAATAATTGACTTTATTGATTTCTATAAATTGTTTTTTATTTATCGTTTCAACTATTTTGTTAATTTATGTATCAATTATTTGTTGTTAATTATTGTTTGAGAGATTTGTGTTGGCACTAGGCTTGTCAGCGATTTGGATTTTACCAGTATTTATATAAATACAACAGTGTAGCTCGATTACAACTGGGCGGGGATGAGGAGAAGCAACCCCGTAGTGAAGCTACAGCACGCGATTGCCACCACGCCTGCCCAGCGCGGCAATTATGGGCAACATTGCACCTTTCTTGCGGAGGCCTACGTCCTGAAGTGGACGTTGTATGATCTGTTAAATTAGCCTGTTAAATAACGTCTACAGAAGTAGCCTATATCCTTTCTAAGGTTCAAGACAATCTGTAAACTAAATTTAATTTTTATATCTTATAGCTGTGCCCGCGACTTCGTCCGCGTGAAATAGTTTTTTTGGGTACCATACCTCATTACCTCAACTAATATAAACTTTGAATGTCATGTTTATTTATATCGAATCAATTGCCTGGAAAATAAGTTTCAAGTTTCTAGCTCTAAAAATAGCGATACTTCTATACAACTTTTTATCCCCCTTTTCGACCCCTTGCAACCCTTATTTCAAATTAAAAATGTCCCATGGCCTTTCGCATGGTCTAATGATTGCCTGTGCCAAATTTTATGAAAATCGGTTGACAGGTTTAAGCGGGAAAGCGTAACAGACAGGCAAACAGATAGAGTTACTTTCGCATTTATAATATTAGTAGGGATATATAGATATACACACATATATATATATATGTTTGTGTATGTGCTGTAAATGTAGACATACAGACAGATGGACCGTCACTTTCGCATTTATGATTTATCTTCGAATTAGGTGCTTAATTAAGGTACTAGAGCCGACAGGTGGCGGGCAACAGTATCTCCATCGGGAAAGCTGCGCTCTGCGTTTGCCAGCACTCTTGGCCGGCGGGCATCAAGCCTCCTGTTTTGGAAAGGCCCATGTCCAGCGGTGGACTCCAATGGCTGGTATCATGATCTGTACTAATTTCTTACATTATTATAGCAACCATTGGAATTTCACTGTTGGATATAGGCCTCCACAAGAAAAATTGCCCAGGCAAGGTTATCGGTGCTGCCCGTCCCCGCCCAGTGCGTTTGAGCTGCACTGTTTCGGTTGCATATACCGGCATCTGTCGGTTCTGGTATCTCAGTCGTTCTTACGACACCTAGTGCAGTAAGAGGTACTGTTCTACTCTGCCAGTACCTTAAGTAGTAAGGATAAATCAATTGTACAGATACTGCCGGATGTGCGACTACAACACCATGTACGTGTGCGGGACGGACGAGTATGGCACTGCCACCGAAACTAAGGTCAGTACTTCGGACACGCTACCCCCCCCCCCCCACATGCACTTCCCCCCAATCAACCTACCAAACACCCGTAACCCCCCCCTCGCAGTAACTTCCACTCACACAGACCCCATTCACATACACTTCCCATCCCCCACACTCCAATATCCCCTCACACACATATACCCAATCAACCCTCCACACACTCGTAAAAGTTTTTCTTTGGCACGGTGAAGAAACGACAATTTTTTTTAATAATAATGAAGTAGTGTACTACTATTACTTTAGTATTTAAATTTTGGTTTCACCCCCTTTAATTTGTAGAACATGCTCACTAACTTTGCACCCCCCTCTTACTCCCTTGAGGGATGATTTTCGAAAACCCATTCTAAGTGCTTCCTTTCGTTATAGAAGGAACCCTTGTGCAAAATTATTTATGTTTATATATAATGATAATATATAAAGCCTTTATATTATTATTATATGTTTATATATAAAGCCTTTACTTCAGCTTTTTTTATAATTAAACTTAAATAAATCTTATTGATGCGAAACACATCACAATTACATTTCTCCATGAAACGTCACAACCGTCAGTCGTGACATCTAGTGGCCCTGTCAATACAACGACGAAGACAAACTTAAGAAAAATTATCGTATATTTTTAAACAAGTTTTCTTTACACTTATATGTACATATATATATATAAAAGATTTTTACTAGATATATATGTATATATATATATATATATATATATATATATGGTATAAAAAGTAAGATGCCCACCTTTTCGGACTTCACTCTATTTCGCTAGAATTCGTATATTTATCCTGTGCTACTAAATAACTATTTACATCTGCATCCGCATCATGCGGATGCTTAAATCGATGCGGATGTTTTCATATGCGGATGCAGATGCGGATGCGGATGCGAATATTCGCAACGTCCCTAATACGCACACACTCACACGCATATGTTCAACATGATATTTAGTTCAGAGCACCATTTACTGCAGAGGCCTATGTCCAGCAGTGGACGATCTACGGATATTGCGATGATGTTTTTTTTATTTCCATTGTAGTCAACATACGTATACAATAGTAGACAGAGTCTATGGATCTCCACTTGCTACGATCTTGGCAAACCTCTATCGCTTCCCTTACTCGCATTAGTCTTTTTGCCATTCACTTCCACTCTATATATTTGTGCAGTTATTCCACTTTCAACCATACTTTCACAATATCCTTTACACCACATCGATCTCTTACCACATTATTCTTTAATCAATCTCTTAACCTCCCACCATACATACTTCGAAGTGCTCGCATTTCTATTGTATTTATTCTACTCGCGTGCTTCTTCTGACATACCCGACATTCACTACCATACGTCAGTGTTGGAACCAAAGCGCCTCTAAAGTAAATTATTATTAAGGATACAGCTGGTAACATCCAATAACATCCAATTGGTATTCTTGCAGGCGATACAAGAAGGTCTCACCCCCCAGCAGATCTGCGACAAGTACTTCGAGGTCCACAACTCCGTGTACAGATGGTTCAACATAGGCTTCGATTACTTTGGCCGGACCAGTACCAAGGAGCAGACCGAGTGAGTTGTTTATATTATGACGTCAGCAAATAAGGATACGGTCAACTAGATGGTGAACGTGACCGCAGCCTACTAGACACTCGTGTCATCACAAAGGTATAACTAGCGTGTTGCCAATCCTGTGATCTGCAGGTACAATGATGTACATTTACCCAGTGATTTCATTTTCATCATTATCATCATCATTCGCATCATTATCATAGTTATTGTCATCATCATCATTATCACTATCATGTCATAATTATCATCAGTATAGTACGTATTGTCGTCATTATCAGCATGATCATTGTCTCTATAAACATCATTATCATCTTCATCACCGGTACCACCACCATCATCATCATCATCATTGTCCTTACCATTATCATTATCTAAGGCATTATCATAACCTTCGTAGTCATTATCATAATCATTATCATCAACACCAACAAAATTATCACTATCGCCATCATGCCATCGCTATCATGATCATAATTATTATAATCGTCATTATTATCATCATTGGCTGTAGAACGTCCGCTGCTGGACATAGTCCCGCGAATGACGAAATTTTAAAAATGGCAAGTATTTGCCATTTTTATTTTGATTTTGAACGGATAATAGTATCACTGGAGGCTTACATGCTCTGATGGGCAGCCGAAACCTGTCAAAAACGGGCGTAACTGGCTGTTCATAGAGGTGTGCTGGTTCCAACACTGACATGTAGTGATGAATGTTGGGTATGGCAGAAGAAGTACGCGAGTAAAATAAATGCTGTCGAAATGAGAGCACTTCGAAGTATGTATGGTGTGAGGTTGAGGGATAGATTAAAGAATAGTGTGATAAGTGATCGTTGTGGTGTAAAATATGAATAATAGAGAAAGGAAGGTTGAGATGGTTTGAACAGGTATAAAGGATGGATGAAAGTAGAATGTTTGCACAAATATATAGAGCGGAAGTGAATGGAAGAGTTGGTATAGGACGACCGAGGCGAACATATCTTAATCAGGTATAATATGTATTAAATAAGGGCCAGGTCAGAAGGACCGAGAATAACCGAGCGTGTATTAAAAGACTAATGCGAGTAAGGGAAGCTAGTGAGGTATGCCAAGATCGTAACAAGTGACCTACCGCGATGTGACACGGGCGTGATTTATGTATGTGTTTGTGTTCAATATATCTATATATAATATTTAAAGACTTGTCTGTATTTATGTCCAGAATAGCGCAGCAGATGTTCCTCAAGCTGAAAGAGAACGGGTTCGTGACGTTGCAGTCCGTCGACCAGTTGTACTGCGAGAAATGCAACCGGTTCTTGGCTGACAGGTGAGTGTTGTGTTGATTCCGACAGAGGGCGCCACTTCACTTGTATCGGGATTAATGACCTTCCGTAGATTACTACGAACTACTAGAACTAGAACTTATGTATGTATGATCTGTAAAATATATAAATAAATTATGATATACTTTTAATACTGATGACCTTGGTGATGGGTCATCTAACATATAAGGTTTACCTTGAACTAGTCTGCTGGCACCAGACGGACAGACAAAGAAATCTATGTTTAATAATATATCATAGTTGCTGTTTATGGAAACCCAACCGGCGTTCCGTATGCCCACTTAACAATATTGGTAATCAAGCACCCGCCCCTCCATGTCCCCCCCTTGTCAGGTTCGTGGAAGGCACGTGTCCGCACCCCGGCTGCCTGTACGACAACGCGCGTGGCGACCAGTGCGACAAGTGCGGCAAGCTGGTGACTGCCACTGAGCTGGTGGCGCCGCGATGCAAGCTGTGCGCGCAAACCCCCCACGTGCGGCCCAGCGAGCAGCTGTTCATCGACCTGCCGCAGGTATACCGCCAAAGACGAGGAATTTTCTATGCACAAAACCTTTCAAAGTGATTTTTTTTATTGAACTTTATCGCACCAAAAATTTTACAAAATGAATAAATGGCGGACTTGATGCTAGTTGGCATTATCTCCCAGTCAACCATTACACGAAACAGAAATATATATACAAGTGCAGACAATATATATACAAAATAGATAGTCGTTACATACACATTTGTATAAATACATATGATATGAAAATATATATATAAAATAACGTACATCAGAAATAGGGTTATAAAATTATAGAAGCAACATCAGTAAATGAAATACGGAGACAGCGTTTCAGGTTAAATTTGTTTGGGGATTGCTTAATATTCAACGGAAGCTCGTTCCAGAGTCGTATAGCTGTCACTGTAAAAGACTTGAGAGCTAGAGTGATGAGAAGGAGTTAAGAGCGAGAGAGTATTAGTAGACCGGAGATTGGGTATCTATTTCTTCTTTGTCGATTGCTTTTAACTTGCGTGGTACCGGCAGAGTAGAATAGTACTTCCCCCTGCACCAGGTGTCGTAAGAGGCGACTGTGATGTCGGTACCGACAGGTAGCGGTATGTCTATCCGTAACAGTGTAGCTCAAATGCAACATAGCGAGGATGGGCAGCAGAATTCCCGTCGCGAAGCTACTCTCTGCGATTGCCACCACGCTTGCCCAGCGCTGCAATTATGGGCCAATTCCCCCTTTCTTGGAGAGGCCTATGTCCAGCGGTGGACGTTTATTAAATCCGTCCTGTTCAGCTGGAGCCGTCGCTGCGGACGTGGATCGCGTCGGCGGAGCAGCGGTGGTCGGCGCCGGCGCGCGCCGTGTGCCGCGCGTGGCTGCGCGAGCCGCTGCGGCCGCGCGCCGTCACGCGCGACCTCAGCTGGGGCGTGCCCGTGCCGTTGCCGCAGTTCTCCAACAAAGTTAGTTTCCACTTCACTACGTTGGAATGCACTTTTCCTCAATAGAGTGTACTTCACTACCTGAAAGTGCACTATACTACCTTAAAGTGCACTATACTCCACCACAGTGCACTACACTACACGTTCACCACATTACAGTGCTATTAACTGTAAATAAACTTAACTAACTTACACTGCACTAAGCTTCCTTTTGGAGTACGACACTACCTTACAGTGTACTTCACTACATTACAGTGTATTTTATGACTTACATAATTGACGGACACGTTGGCGCAGATGGTAGTGATCCTGTCCTATGCGCCAAGAATTGTGAGGTATGATATTTGTTGTTGGTTCTGTGTCTGGGTGTTAAGGATATGTATTTAAGTAACACAAGTGCTCTAACGGACTAACCTCGAAGTCAAGTCAATGTATGAGATGTTGTGTGAATGTATTATAGTGCACTTTAATATAATATAGTGCAAGTCGCTACCTAAAGTGCACTATACTATATTACAGTGCAATACACTACACCTCACTACCTTACAATGCTTTAAACTACATTACAAAAAACTTCGCAAACTTACACGTCACTACACTTTCTTTTAATATACTACACGAACTTGTAGTGCTTTTTCACGTATAGTGATAACTTTATAGTGCACTATACTAACTCATTGGAGTGCAGGTTACTTCAATATAGTTCACTTTACTACCTTAAAGAGCACTATACGAGGGGTGATCCAAAAGTAATGATAATGAATATTAAAAAACATGATTATACCAAATTTTTTAATTTATTTTTCTACATAGTCTCCTAACAAGTTAATGCATTAAGTCCATCTTTTTTCTAAACCTAAAATTTCCTTTAAAAAAAATATTTTTCTTGACTCTCCAAAAAAGCCTCTACAGCGGACATCACTTCGCTATCGTCTTCAAATTTCTTGCCTCGGAGGTGTTCCTTGAGCCGAGGAAAGAGATAGAAGTCGCTGGGAGCTAGATCTGGCGAATAGGGAGGGTGTTCGACCAATTCAAATCCCATTTCTTGAATGGCAGCTATCGCAACTGCAGCTTTGTGAGCCGGTGCATTGTCTTGATGAAACAGCACTCCAGCGCGCAGCTTGCCGCGCCTTTTTTCCTTGATGGCCTCCCGCAATCTTTTTATTTGGTCTGCATAGTAAGAGCCTGTAATAGTGGCTCCCTTTTCCAAATAATCCACCATTATAATTCCTTCTGCGTCCCAGAACACGGAGGCCATAACCTTCCCCGCCGAACTCGACACTTTGAATTTCTTCGGCGTCGGTGAGGAGGCTCGTTTCCACGTCATTGACTGCTGTTTCGTTTCAGGATCGAAATGATGGATCCAGGTCTCGTCCATGGTCACAAAACGTGACAAAAAATTTTCCTGGTCAAGTTGAAACTTTTCGAGATTATTATTTTACGTTATTTTATATATATTTTTATTTGGTAGATAATTTTTTCAAGCAGAGGTACTTGATGACGGCTCTAAGTTCTTTTTTCTCCATTTTGATGTTCTCACTCCGACAAGTCGAATTCAAATGAATGTAGCTCCCGGAAATCATGGCCTATTTATATGATTTTTCTAGCCTGAACTAGTATGTAGTATAGCAATATACATGATTTTTTTTGGATTTTTATGTGCACTGGAAATAACCGATTATCATTACTTTTGGATCACCCCTCGTATTACCTTAAAGTGCACTATACTATCGTATAGTACACTATACTAACTTACAGTGCACTTTACTACATTACAGTGCATATTAACTTAAATAAATATGTTAATTCGTTATCTTTTCAGGTATTCTACGTGTGGTTTGATGCACCAATTGGATACTTGAGTATAACACAGAATGCCACTAAGCAGTATGAGAAATGGTGGAAACCTGATAAAGATTGTAAAGTAAGTATATTTTATACTTAATGTTAAATATATTACGTTATCATCATCATCATCACCATCATCACCATCATCATCATCATCATCTTAGCAGCCGTAGGACGTTCGCGGCCAGATATAGGCTTCTCCACGAAAAGGCGATTTGTGCCCTTAATCTACACGCTGGGAAAGTATGGTTTACACTGTTTATTGTGAATATACCATTATCTGTCGGTTCCGGTACCTCGGTTACCTTACAACACCTGATACACCTGCTGGTATACTCCTGTAAGGTTGAGTTAAGGATATCCTTCTCATTCCTGCCCACTAAGCTACGCTCTGTAATGTTAATGACGCATGCTCAGCGCGGCTATAATTTTCCACTTTCTTGGGGAGACATGTCTAGCAGTAGACGATCTACTGCGTTACCTGTGAGATACCGCCAGAGTAGAATAGTACCTCCTACTGTACCAGATGTATTATGAGGCGACTAAGGCGCAACAGTGTAGCTTAAATGCACAGGGTAGTGATGGGCAGCAGCATCCCCAACGCGAAAGCTGCGCTCCGCGATTGCCAACACAATTGATCAGCTCGGCAATCACGGGCAGAACTGCCCCTTTCCTGGGGAGGCCTATGTCCAGCAGAAGACAATCTACCGCTGGTAGTGATGATGATGATTGAAGGCCAATCTCACATGGTGCTTATTTGGTCTTCAGGTAAAGCTGTACCAGTTCATGGCCAAAGACAACGTGCCCTTCCACACCATCATGTTCCCAGCTACCCTGATGGGCATCAATGAGGGTCACGTTCTGGTCGACCATCTATACGCCACTGGTAAGTACCACTAACGATATATACCACCCGATGATAATATAACTTTCTATTGGTGAAGAACTTATTGAAATAGGTCCAGCTTTTGTGTATGTTTGGTACTAAAATATTCTTATTTATTTATTGAATTTTATTGCACAAAATATTACAAAAAGTACAAATGGCGTACTTAATGCCAGTTGGCATTATCTCCCAGTCAACCATTACACGAAATAGAAAAAATATATATATATAGCGATGCAGACAATACATTTATAAATAAAAATATATAAAAAATAACGTACAACAGAAATAGGGTTATAAAGTTAGAGAAGCAGCATCAGTAAATAAAGTACGGAGACAGCATTTCAGGATAAATTTGTTTGGGGGGATTGCTTAATATTCAACGGAAGCTCGTTCCAGAGTCGTATAGCTGTCACTGTAAAAGAGTTTATCAAAAAACTAGAGTGATGAGAAGGAGTTAAGAGCGAGAGAGTATTAGGAGAACGGAGATTACGTGCGTGAGAGGAAGATAGGAATATTTCCATATTAGGCAGGGATCTCAATTCTTAAATATAATATACTCTTTCAACTTCAAGATAGAGGTCAATCGCTGAATCCAACTCGGCTGGACAACCTCAGTGTTTAAGTCGAAAGTTTTCGACCAATGTGTGTTACCAGCGATGATCTATGGCAGCGAAACATGGTCTCTTACCATTGGCCTTCTAACTCAAAATATTTCGAGCTATGGAGAGGGCAATGCTCGGAGTCTTTTGGCGCGATCGAATCAGGAATGATGAGATCAGAAACAGAACCAAATGGACCGACATTGCCCGGCGGATTAGTAAGTTGAAGTGGCAGTGGGCAGGGCATTTGGTACGCAGAACTAGGCGGCATACAACCGGTCCTATGGAGATTGCTTGGGGAGGCCTATGTCCAGCAGTGGACGTCTTATTGCTGATATGATGATGATGATATACCCTTTGCTAATATCTCATCCCTGAGGTTTTCTTATTATTCCGTGAAGAAGTCTATGTCGCTCCCTGAGAGCTAAATAGCAGAAGTCGTGCCGATTTCGTAGAGAAAATAAAGAGTCCGAAAAGATCCCGCAGTGAAATGTTCTCGAAATACTAAGTAGCCTATGTGTTGTTGAAGTTGGGGGAGGCAGTGAAAAACCGGTTTTTCTATATAAATATAAGTATATATATATATAGAAAATACATTGACCTGACTCCGAGATAAGTCGGACATCAGGCAAGAGGAATTACAAATATAATCTGTGCTAATATTATGAAGCTGTAGAGTCTGTTTGTTTGAACGCGCTAATCTCAGGAACGGCTGGACCGATTTGAAAAATTCTTTCAGTGTTGGATAGTCCATTTATTGAGAAAGTCACTTTACGATGTGGACGATATCGCTTAACATTATAACAAAAATTGTTATTTTATCGTTACAAATGAACATTTGATGTATAGCACATTTTTTTTTACAGAGTACTTAAATTATGAGGAAGGCAAATTCTCCAAGTCGAGAGGGGTTGGTGTGTTTGGTACTGACGCTCAGGTGAGTCCTTTCATATATATATTTACATGTATATATCGGCGGTGGGAGGTCCACTGTTGGACTGGTAGAACGTCGTAGATTGTTCACCGTTGTACTTCATATCCGTCGATGGACGTCCACTGGTCGGGAACAATTTAGTCATAGGACGTCCATTGGTAAACTTTATAAAAGGTGTAGGACGTCATATCAGAAGTGAGACGAAGATGGACTTGATTAGGAGTGGGGTGTCCACTGATGGATATTGTACGTCCACTTTTCAACGTCATATTAGTCGTTAGTGGACCGCTTGTGGATATTGTATCAGACGTAGTACGTCCACCGTCGAACATTAGATTAGTCATAGGTCGTGCACTGGTAGACATCATAGTAGTCGTAGATCGTCGACTAGTGTACTTTAAACCAGTTAGAGGCCTCCACTGTTAGTCGTAGGTCTACCACTGGTGGACTTTATATAAAAAGAGGGACGAAGATGGACTTCATGGTATCATAACAGAACTAGGACGTCTGCTGTTCGACATCGTATTAATCGTAGTAGTAACTAAGGGCGGCTGTGAACTGCAGTCATTATCATCGCAGTCATAGAGTCTACTGATGGATACAGGCCTTCTCCAGTAAGGAGGATTTTTTCCCGTAAATGCCTCATTGGGCAGCCGTGGTGCCAATTACTGCGCTTCGAGACGAAAATGATGCTGTACATCCAGCCTTGTTGCATTTTAGCTACGCTGACTTGTTTAGACATACCACCATCTGTCGGTTCCGGTACCTCAGCCGTCTCTTACAACACCTGGTACAGGGGAGGTACTATTCTACACTGCTGGTACTTCCTAACTTCTTAAGGCTAATGGTTATTTCATCTTACCTCAGGACACGGGTATCCCATCGGATGTGTGGAGATTCTACCTGGCTTCCATCAGGCCTGAATCTTCGGATTCCAGTTTCAGCTGGGTGGAACTTGGCACCAGGTAAGTGTCAACATTTTAAATCAATCATCATATCAGCCATAAAAAGTCCACCGGTGAACATGGACCTTCCCAAGGTAGGGGTTATGGCTCGTAATTGCCACTCTGGGCAGGCGTGGTGGCAATCGCAGAGCGCAACTTAGCGAGGAGAATGCTGCTGCCCATTTTCTTCCTGTAGTATTTACGCAGCAATAAGCGCCCCGGTAGCTAATTTCAGTCAAGTCAGTCAGGAAGTCAGTGCTATCTCTTCAATGTTGTAGGTAATTACTTAAAAACACTCATAGGTCAAACTTTTACAAGTGAAGCAATAGATATAGAAGAAATGGATGCCTACTTAAATTGAAAGAATGGTAATAGGAAAGTTGCAGGTTCGAGTCCCGCCTGAGACAAGTCTATTTATTTTTCTAGTAAATATCATCTTAAATATAGTCCAGCATGTTCTATGCATAAAGCAAAAAAAATTGTTTATTTACGACATCGTATTAGATAACTTCTTAAATTACTGTTTCTCTACTATATTATGCATGTATTATACATATATACCTTCCTCTTGAATCTCTATCTATTACAAAAACCGCATAAAAATCAGTTGCGTAGTTTTAAAGATCTAAGCATACATGAGGTACCAGCAGAGTAGAATAGTACCTACCTGCACTAGGTGTCGTAAGTGGCGTTTAAGGTACCAGAACCGACAGATGATATATCCACCCGAAACAGTGTAGCTCAAAGGCAAAGAGCGGAAATGGACAGCAGCTTCCCTGTCGAGAAACCTGCGAACCTCTGTGATTGTCAACGCGCTTGCCCAGCACGGCAATTATAGGCACAATTCCGTCTTTCTTGGAAAAGCTTATGTCTTGAGAACTTCCAATGGCTGGCCAAAGCGACATTGTTGTATACTTTGCAGTTGATGTCATGATAAAATAACCGCGAAAATCGCAGCCCCCCCCCCCCCCCCCTCTAACTGGCACAACTCGATCACTAACACTGCACGTGCAATCGTATAACAGAGCAGTACACCGCGTTCGCCGGTGTACTGCTCTATGTGTATAATTAAATTCACCCCAACGATGGCCGCTCGAGCCTAGGTCGAGCCGCTAGAGGCGCCCTCGGGTGATCGCCATCGGTCCCGCTCAGATCTCGCGAGCTTTGCGGGGTATGCTGGGAGAAAACGGGCATCGGACCTCTCATCTACGAGAGGCCCCGCCCTCTTTTTTCCGTGGCGCTGGAATTGACGTCTGAGTAGTCCAGCAATAGGTTCGTCCGGAAAAAATTTCGCCAACAGACTCATTGTATACGGTAGTTAGAATGATATGTTTTGGTTGTCACAAGAAACAATTCGGAACTCCTGAACAACCTGGGCAACTTCTGTCACCGCTCGCTCAGCTTCTGCTCGAACAGCTTCAAAGGGCGAGTGCCTGATGTGAACCCGTCTGATGGCGATTACGAATTGTTGGCGAGGATCAACAGGCATGTTGTGGGTTAGTATTTATTTATTATCAATTTATTCGCGCAGATAGTAGTGATCCTATCTATTATATGAGGATATTTGTGTTTGTGCCTGGGTGTTAAATATATGTATTTAGGTAGTATGTTTGTGATTCCTCTGTTGTCTGGCGTCCGTAACACAAGTGCTTTAAGCAACTTATTACGGAGTCAGGTCAATGTATGAGATGTTGTGGGTATATATAGAGCACATATACGTAGAGCGACCGAGGCGAACATATCTTAACCAGGCAGATGAGATATTAAAGAAGCTCCAGGTCAGAAGTACTAAGAATAAACGAGCGCGTATGAAAGGATTATTGCAAGGGCAGCAAGAGAGGTATGCCAAGATCGTAACAAGTGGAGATCCATAGTCTCTGTCTACGCGGTGGGACACTTTCTTTATTTATTTTTATTTTACGAAATCAGCAATCAAGCAAACGGCCCGCTTGATGATAAACGTGACCGCAACCTTTAGATACTCGTGTCATCACAAAGATATCACTAGAGTGTCGCCAATCTTGTGAACTGAAGATGCTATGTCACATTATCCAGTAATTTCACTGCTTCTCTCACCCTTCAATCCTGAACACAGCAATGCGAACACTGCTATTTGGTAGAAACAGGTGAGAGTGAGGTACCAATGCAGACGACCTTTGTAGCGATCTACCTCTCAGCTCTACCCTTCTCGTGATCTCTACCCTTCTCGTGATCTCTTCAGCCGTTCAGTAATAGACAGACAGACGCATTTGTAATATTAATATTATTTCCTCAACAGCGTACGCCCAAAATATGGAGAAAGGACGCCTTCGGGAGTCCTTGAGGCATGTCCTCTCAATATCAAAACTTGGGAATCAACACATGCAGTCGGAACAACCTTGGGTATTGCTCAAGGGAACTGACGAGGATAAGTGAGTATATTTTCTTATTTAACTATGTGCACATGAAGTACCTGCAGAGTAAAATAGTACCTCCCCTGTAGCAGCTGTCGTAAGAGGCGATTGAGGTACCGGAACCGATAGATGGTATATCCATCCGAAACAATGTAGCCGATATGCACCGGCTTTCATATACACGTCCAGTATAATTATATAAACTGATAGTTGACTGTGAGATACCGGCAGAGTAGAATAGTACCTTCCCCTGTACTAGGTGTCGTAAGAGGCGACTAAGGTACCGTATACGCAGCTCAAATACACATGGCGGAGATAGGTAGCAGTATCTCCGTTACGAAAGCTGCGCTCTGCAATTGCCAACACGCTTGCCCAGCGCGGCAAGTATGGGCAAAGTTCCCCCTTCCTTGGAGAGGCCTTTGTCCAGCAATTGACTTCCAATGGCTGGTGTGATGATAATGATGGTAAAGATATTACACGTACAGGTATAGCATACTTAGGGCGTTTATTGGTCGACACAGGCCTCCTAAAGATCATGTTCAAAATATATTACGAAACCTTATTTGATTAATGAAGTATCATTTATATCAGTTACAAAAAGAATTGCAATCTTCAATAGCACACACTTATGTTACATTTAGGATGACTAGCTCTGATGGTACGTTGACAACTGTTCTAGTCTAAGCTTTGCCACCGCCCTCCGGATAAATTTAATGGATTTCGGATAAATTTTGTGAAAGTAAGTAAAAAAACAAATATAAAATCTAATCAATCAATTTGTTAAATTTACACTTGTGTTTGGGTATTATTAAAAAATATCTATATATTAATTTTGGATTACCGACATAAGTAACAGTCATCATTAATCCCCCCCCCTCCCCTCCCCACAGAGGCGAGGTGGTATTCAGTACGGAATATTATCTAAAAGCCATTCGTTGTTTGTCCCCAGACAACGGGGTTCGACTGCGATCGGTCTGTGCTGCCAGATGGTGGCGTTGGTGTGCGCGCTGCTGGCTCCGTACATGCCGGACACGGCGCGGACGCTGCGGGCGCAACTCAACCTGCCTTCCACCGCGCTCAGGATAAACCCCGAGTGAGTCGCTGACTAGCGCCGGACACAGTACATAGTACATAGTACACAGTATATAGTACATAGTACACACTACATAGTACACTCTACATAGTACTCGCTACATAGTACACGCTACATTGTACACGCTACATAGTACACGCTACATAGTACACGCTACATAGTACACGCTACATAGTACACGCTACATAGTACACGCTACATAGTACACGGTACATAGTACACGCTACATAGTACACGCTACATAGTATTACGCATTAGAGTGCATAGTGCACAGTACACAATTCAAAAACATTATACACAATATAAATACAGTACATAGTACTCTTTACATGGTACTACGGTACATAGTACGCTATATGTTATACTCTCTAAATTGCACGATGTATGATGTACATTGAACGCTGTAAACTGTACACAGTCCATATTGCACTGTACAATTTACACAGTCCATATTGCACTGTAAATTGTGCACTTTACATTGTGCACAATGTACATTGAGCACTGTACATAGAAAATTGTAAACTGTACTCAGTCCGTTGTGCACTGTACACAGTACATTGTACACCATGCACATTTGTATAATATACTGTGTACTGTACACTGTACGTAGTGGACTGTACACTTTACATATTGCAATATGATAAGTGCATGGTACATAGTACAGAGTACACTTTACGAAGTTCATAGTACACAGTGCATAATACACATTACACAAGAAAAAGCATTGCAGAAGTTTTTGCATTACTGTTTTTAATGAGTGTACTACACAGCAATACGAACAGTGCTGTTTGCCGGAAGAAATAGGCATGAGGTACAAATTAGAAGACCTTTGTATGAGTTCTACCTCTAGCAACATATCATCTATGATGTCTATCCACCAGGAATCCATCGTTCTTCCAGTATCTACCGCCAGGGCACGCGATTGGCAAACCGGAGCCGCTGTTCAGCAAGCTAGAGCCTGAAGTGCTGGAGAAATTGCGCGCCAAGTATGCTGGCACGCAGGACGAGAGGGCCGTGGTAAGTTTCTAAGCCTGCAGCTAGTTAGGGGTAAGGAAGGGGGTTACAGATGGTCGTCATTCCGACCCCGGCCTTTTTTTTTAATTCGACATGCATTTACTCAATGTTTGATGACCTTGATGACATAACGAGGTCATCATGTCCATGAACTATTTGCTAGCGCTTTTTGAATCGTCAATAAAATAAATACAAGATTTTGACCTGAAATCAAGAAAATAGGGTCGCTTAAAGCACTTGGTGTTGTGAGGTACCAGCAGAGTAGAAAAATACATCCTACTTCAGTAGGTGTCGTCAGAGGCGAATAAGGTACCAGAACCGACAGATGGCGGTATATCCATCTGAAACCGTGCAGCTCTAGTGCACAGGGTTGGGGTGGGCAGCAGCATCCACGTCGCTATAGCTGCGCTCTGTAATTGCCATCACGCTTGCCCAACGCGCTGGAAACCTCCTTTCTTGGTGGCTTTTGTCCAGCAGTGTACTGTGGCTGGTGTGATGAAGATGACAAATCACTTGTGTTTCGAAAAGACAACAGAGGAATTACAAATATTATTCTCAAATATGTATGTGATGAGGATCGAACCCCCATGACCTTGGCGAAAGAACCCAACACCATCTTAACGTCGCTGGTTAAATAATTTGAGATATTAGTTCAGTAGTTAGAGATCGAATACACGACTCTACCGAAGGAGCCATCGGTAGAGTTACGCATATCTGCGATGTACTTCTTATTTATATAGATATATGAATTTTCAGAACAGTGATGCGAAGGCCGTTGTGCAGCTGGAAGTAGCAGTTGCTGAGCAGGTAATTATATATAGACTAAAATCTAACCCTTGCTAATATTATAAATGCGAAAGTAACTCTGTCTGTCTGTTACGCTTTCCCGCTTAAACCTCTCAATCGATTTTGATGAAATTTGGCACAGACAATCTTTAGACCCTGAGAAAGGACATCGGCTATTTTTAATTCGAAATAAGGGTTGTGAGGGGTCAAAAGGAGGGATGAAAAGTTTTATGGAAGTATTGCTATTTTTAGAGCTAGAAACTTGAAACTTATTTTTCAGGCCATTGATTCGATAAAAATAAACATGACATTCAAAGTTTATATAAGTTAAGGTAGAGAGGTATGGTACCCAAAAAAACTATTCCACGCGGACGAAGTCGCGGGTACAGCTAGTAGTATACTAGTGGTAGAACTCTTACAAGGGTAGTCAAGTACCTTATTCACCTATTTCTACCGCTAAATAGCAGTGTTCGCATTGCTGTGTTCCGGTTTGAAGGGTGGGAGAGGCAGTGTATTTATTGGGTAATGTGACATAGTGTCTTCAGTTCATAGGGTTGGTGATACGCTAGTGATATCCTTGTGATGACACGAGCGTTTATAGGCTGCGGTCACGTTTATCATCAAGCGGACCATATGCTTGTTTGCTGACTTAGTAACATTAAAAATAGTTTTTTTTACTAGTTGAGTTCTCGGTGCAATGACCTAGGTAAAATACCCAAGCCGGTCATCCGTGAGGTACCGGCAGAGTAGAATAGTACCTCACACTGCTCCAGGTGTAGTAAGACGCGACTAAGGTACCAGAACCGACAGGTGGCGGTATGTCCATCCGAAACAGTGGGGATCGGCAGCAGCATCCTCATCGCGAAGTTGCGTTTTGGGATTGCCACCACGCCTGCCCAGCGCGGCAATTATGGGCGAAAATCACTCTATATTGAGGAGGCCTATGTCCAGCGGTGGGATTGGCTATAATGATGATAATAATGTTTAAAACACGTTGCTTACACAATGTTTATTCGCCATTTTGAAAACTAGTTTTACTACGCTGCGCTTGCAGGTGTGTGGTTCCCATTCTAATCTTACGGCTCCAAGTTTATACAGATTTTGTTCACCCCCCTCCCCGCCCCTCCACAATAACTTGAATCACTTCTATCAGGCGGAAAAAGTGCGTCAACTGAAGGCGACGACCAAAGACAAGAGTGTGTGGCAGCCCGAAGTGGACAAGCTGTTGGCTCTGAAGAAACAGCTCGCGGCTGCTCAAGCTGCTCCCAAACCTGCACCGGAAGCGGGCGGAAGCGTTGCCGAGATTGAGAAAGCTATTGCTGATCAGGTAATGTAGAAGCCAGTTAGATGTGCCAAGTGTTACTTTAGTTCTCCGCAATATTGCATCACGTCTTTAAACGTCTTCATCTGTTGCCTTTTATAATGTAGGGGAACTCAAAGAAAGGGATTTTTGAAAATTCATCCCCCAAGACGGTAAAGTGGGGGTGTAAAGCAAGTATGGAGCTGCTATTTCTGAAGTTATAACACGTAAAATATTTTTTCTAAAATCATCCCTTAAAAGTTATACAACTTGTTGCGGGTGCTGCTATTTGGATATAAATACATATATAACACACACCACACAAACATACATTCATCATATAAATGTTTGTCCTGGGGATCGAACCCGTGATCCTTAGAGCACAAGACTACCATCTGCGCCATCGGACCATTAATATTACCAATATACTTATTTTGGTAACATTGATCCTGTCTTATGCGCCAAAGGTCGCGGGTTCGATCCCCACCCAAGACAAATATTTATGTTTTTTCTGTATCTGGGTGTTAAATATATGTGAATTAATTAAAGTGTTATATTTGTGATTCCGCTGTTGTTTGATGTCCTTAACACAATTGCTTTTAGCGAATTATCACGGAATCAGGTCAATGTATAAAATGTTGTGGGAATTTATTATTTATTGAAGGGCCGACGTCATTCTATTTGGGATCATACTGGGATAGAACAAAAAAAACTAGCATAATGGTATCAGATCTACTCTGAACTAGTCTGCCGGCACTAGGCAAACTAAAACTTCTGCAGGTTCACTACCAGAGCAACCAGTGAAGAACCTGCAAGAAAAACTAGTGGTGATAAAGGCTCCATCAATACTAAATAGTTAGTGTTAATGGAACCCCTACCGACGTCGGCGTCAACAAACCGTTGTCTTAAAGCTAGGTTAGAGTAATTCAATCCCAGGCTGATGTGGTTCAAATTCCTCGCAGGGTGACAAAGTGCGCCAACTGAAGGCGTCGACCAAAGACAAGAGTGTGTGGCAGCCCGAAGTGGATAAGCTGTTGGCTCTGAAGAAACAGCTCGCCGCTGCCCAAGCTGCTCCTAAACCTGCCCCGAAAACGGGCGGAAGCGTCGCTGAAATTGAGAAAGCTATCGCTGAACAAGTGAGTATTACATTTGGGTTTTCTAGGAACCTCACCATATCCTCGGAGACCTGGTACAGTCGTCATCACAGTAGCCTTATAACGTCCACTGCTGGACGTAGACCTCACTAAGGGAGTGGGGGAATTGCCCATAATTGCCGCGCTAGGCAGGTGTGGTGGCAATCCCAGAGTGTTGCTTTGTGACGAGGATCATTGTCATCATACCATTGGAAGACCACCGTTGAACATAGGCCGAGGAAGGAAGGGAGAACTTGCCTATAATTGCAGCGTTTGGCAAGCGTGTTTACAATCGCAGTGTGCAGCTTTCGTGACGGGGAAGTTGCTACCCATCACGACCCTGTGCATTTGAGCTGCAGTGTTTCGGATGGATATACCGCCATCTGTCGGTTCTGATACCTTAGTCACCTCTTACGACACTTGGTACTATTCTACTCTGTCGGTACCACACGTGACATTATTGTTTCCAAAGAAATATCCAAATTTATAAAAAAATTACAAATGTTTTCTTTATAAAGGGTGACAAAGTGCGTCAACTGAAGGCGTCGACCAAAGACAAGAGTGTGTGGCAACCCGAAGTGGATAAGCTGTTGGCTCTGAAGAAGCAGCTCGCGGCCGCTCAGGTGGCAGTTCCAGCAGTCCAGAGTTCCAGCGGAGCCAGTAGTACAGCAGCAGAGCTTGAGAAGGCAATCGCTGAACAGGTGAGCTGGTGTAACTTATTTTTATGCTAGCTGTTCCTGTGAGGATATAAGGATGAAATAAAGCTTTTGTTTCTTGCTGATGATGCAGCATTCCATCTACGATAGTTTTTGAAATAACTGCAGTAATTTCTGAATTTATACGTTAGGTTGTGCCGTAAGGTACCAGTAGAATAGTATAGTACCTCTCCCTGTACCAGGTGTGGAAAGAGGCGGAACATTGTACCTCAAATGCACAGGGCTGGGATGGACAGTAGTATCCTCGTCGCAAAAGCTGCGCTCTACGATTTACTTGCCCACCGCGGCAATTATGGGCAAAATGGGTAAACGTTTGTTACAAACATAACCTACGTCTTTAATTTTTTTTTGCGAAAATATAACATATATGTTCGTGACTCGATAAGAAAGTATTCCTTTAAGTGAGAGAATTTTAAAATCCAGTAGTTTTTGAGATAAACCGTAACTAACAAACGAGCAAATCTTTCCTCTTTATAATATTAGTATAGATTTGTGTATGATCATCATACCAGCGATTAATAGTTCCACTGTTGGACACAGGCCTCCCCAAGAAAGGGGGTAATGTTGCCCATAATTGCCGCCCTGGGCAAGCGTGTTGGCAACCGCAGAGCGCAGCTTTTGCGACGGGGAAGCTGCTGCCCATCCCCGCCGTGTATATTTGAGCTGAGTTTTTTGCATGGATATACCGCCATCTGTCGGTTCTGGTACCTTAGTCGCATCGCACGACACCTGGTACAGGGGGAGGTACTATTCTACTCTGCCGGTTCCTCACGGCTAATTTGTGTATATTGAATAGAAAAGATTTTTTGTATATTATATAGATTAATAAACAAGAGCGTCTGAATGAGTTAGACTTCATGCAAAGACCCTTTGCATTTGCTAAATGCATTGGTACCTCACTCACCTATTTCTGCCTAGAAATAGTAATGTTCGCATTGTTGTTCCGGTTGGAAGGGTGAGGGCAGTGAAATTACTGGGTAATATCAATATAATTTAGTCACAAATTTGGTCGCGCTAGTGATATCCATGTGATATCACTAGCGTCTCGCTTGTTTGTCGACCTGGTCTCATAATCCACTGGATTCCTTTAATGCAATTGTTCTCCCCAGGGTGACAAGGTCAGAAAATTGAAGGCGTCAACGAAGGACAAGTCAGTGTGGCAACCAGAAGTGATTGTACTGCTGGAACTTAAAAAGCAGCTGTCCTCGTTGCAGGTCAACAATTAACAGCTGCATCGATGTGGACACTTATACGGTGATCTGACGTCCCTAGTTTAGAACACGTGAATGTAGAAGTCCCAGCGAATTGACGGGATAATGAAAACATTTGGGGGAGTTTTGAAAATTGTATACTAATTGGATGTAGACTACAAAAACTAACTAGGTTTTATTGGGCATACTTGTTTTTGTCGGTGAATTTTGACCTTTATTTTAAACGGAATGTGTTAAGAATTTCATTCATATAATGCCAGTGAGTCATTTTTATAGTTTTTTTTATTGACATGGCCCGATGGCGCGGATGATAGTTATCCTGTCTTGTGCGCCAATGTACGTGGGTTCGATGCCCATCCAGGACAAATATTTATTTGATAGTTATGTTTGTTCTGTGTATGGGTGCTTAATTCGGTAGTATATTTACACACGGAATCAGGTTAATGTATAAAATGTTGTGGGAATTTATTTATTTATGTAACATTACTTTTATTATATATACATTCATAATATCTTTGTCTTTTCCTTCGTCTTTTTGTCAAATTTCTATGTTTTGCACCTCTTAATTAAAACTGTAATGACTTCACTAATATTTTGGATTTTTTAAATTAAATTTTAACAGCATTTTTTACGTTGACCTGATCTCAGATAAGTCGCTTAAAGGTGTACAATACTGTAGTACATTATTTTGATCTATCTCGTCGGGTTCAGCCAGCGTTTGCAATGAAATCGAAAAAAATGTGTTCATTCATCACATTAGAAGATTCTGAAATAATCAGTGTTTCTCTACAATACTATACATGTATTACTATACATATAAACCTTCCTCTTGAATCACTCTCTTCTAATACAAAAAACGCGTCAAAATTTGTTGTGTAGTTCTAGAGATCTAAAGATACATAGGGACAGACAGACAGCGAGAAACAATTTTTTTTTTCTTTGTAGTGATGATCTTGACTCCGTTTTCACAGTTAGTATGCTATTTTCAAATCTTTCCCGATAAATTTGATTAAAGCTAAAACAAATTGATGGTCATAGATTCAATTGTGAATACGACAAAAAAGAAAATAAAATTAATGAATTAGGTCAAACTATACGATATATATAATATATATTGTTTTTAAGTTGATTTTAACAAATATTATTGAAATTGAATTCTCTTTTACTTAAAACTTATAACAAAAGTCAGATATAAATAAATACAAACCTATGTGTTCCTTACATCAATTGAATTTCTGACCCTCGAAATGTTTTACACTTGTCCCAAGTTTTCATCTTGGCGTGTGTGTATACATACATATATATGTATATATATATATATACACACACATATATGTGTATATATACATATATATGTAGATCCTTTAAAGGCACACGATATAATTAATATGTTATTTACTTATTTACACATACAAATGTATTATAAGAAAGAAAATGTCTTTTAAAGAATTATTTAAAATCTTTCTCTTATTTATAAAACTCTCACTTTCCTGTATGAACGTATGTGGTGGAGTGGATGTTTGCCTGCGTGAGATTTATTTGCAATAAATGTAATTATATGAAACTGAACGTCTTATTTTATTTTACACTAGGTTTCGACCGCGAATTCGACCTCATAGCTTTTGAAGGGAAAGAATTCCCCCTCTTACATGATTCGCTGCGTACGCAATAAAAGTTTTCAATACATAAGTTTTTCATATACACTTTTGCCACTTTTTTCTTTGCCATTGTCGCTTACATGTAGTGTGACGTTAGATGTCAAAATCAAATGTCCCCATATTGTAAGAGAATTAAAAATAATTGGTCCGCCATCTTGGGAATGCCGCCATGTTGTATTTAGAATGACTTCACGGCGTGATGAACCATGCATTGTAATCCAAACTGATTATATACACAATTTTCCGCTGTTATGCATTTATATATTGTCGGATTATTGAGTCTGTACGCACTCTATAATCCGACAATCAGTACAAACATGCAAAAGGAGAGACGGAATATTGGGAATCTGAAAAGAGAATAAAAATACATCGGAACAGAAAATAAATTCTTTATTAATTTTAATAATATCCAATTTAATCAGATTAACTTATAATTTTCTCCGAAAACAATATTACTTTGAAAGAGCGACCAGAAGTAAAATTAACTGTTTTGAGATCTCAAAATACATCACATTTGTTTTGTCACTTTTTATTTATTGTATTATATTGCCGGCCTAGAGTAATGTCATTCGGCCATTAACACCAGCGGTATTGCCATATTCCTTACACCGAAAAGAGTTGCCAGTATATATTGTTTATTTTTTGCCACTAGCAACTCTGTAGCGTGAATAAAAAAAGAAGGTGTAAGTTGCCTCCATGTAAAAATGTTTCTAAACATTATTTTTAAATATCTACTTATTCAACTAAATATTTACAATAATACACTGTGTTTGAGGTATAATATTTTTTCATTTATTTAATCTTTTGTACTGATTTTTGTCTACTTATTTGTTTTTATTACGTTAACACCTAATAATATCATATTCTGTCGAATTTGATTTTCCGTAATTTGTCTACGATTTTACGTATATAATCACTATATATATAATTCTTATATATGTATCAACTATATATAATATTATAACAATGGTTTTTCGTTTATTGGCACGTGACTGACTCAAATATACAGTTGTATGAAGGGTCGCATCGAAATCGGCTTATTGCGTTACGAATACTTATATCACTTGATATATAGATCAAACGCAAACTAACATTCTTTTTCTTTCAAAGAAAAAAAATATCTAATAGATATTGTCTTTTAATCTACAACTTATTTAAGCTAAAATAACCCTCAATACTTGGACATACAGTTTATAATATCTAGATGCGACGAAGGTACAAGAAATATGGACTTATTGGCGTAAAACGCCGGTTCTGTATTATTAAGTCACCTAATTTGAGACCAAGAAATGCTTTAAGTACATGGCTATGCGACCGGTATTATATACCGAAGAGGAACACCGTTAAATAGGTTATGATATAGCCATTTCTGTCGCACGCGATACATCTAAATACGGTGACGTCACTTTTCATGTCGCGTCCTTTTCTTTTTTATTTCGATTAAAAAAGCTTTAAGCTTATTTTTTGTGGTGATTTCATAAACTTTTTGCGAGGGTTTGAACATTTTTTTTATAAAAAATAAGTCAGCATTATTTATGCGAAACGTGCTTACTTCATACAACTTGTATAATATCTACGACTAGGCTGTTGCTTGCGCTGTTTGACACGAACTGTCAAAAGTACACTGACCCCAAATATGGGTTTCATCTATCTTAAGTCCGCAGGACTCTAAGTACTATAGTTAAAAAGAACAAAAAAAAAAAAAGTTAACAATACGCAATAATATCTTTAAAAAACTCTCATATATTGCACCAAATTGTTACATAATTTTCAATTATTTTTTTTGAACACTAAACATTGTTTTTTGGCGCAACATATTCCAGTAATACATTTTGGCAGTTGATTTTATCATTTTTTATATATTAAAAATTATGCTGTAGCTGCCAAGTTTACAATAATACTATAAAAAATAAATTCGCCGCAATCAAGAACGGCGGATTGAAATCAAAAATGTTCTTAAGCACATTACGATGTCTATAACTATATAAAAAAAAAAATATTAACATAAAAATAAGCCATACAAAAATAACTGTATCGAAAAATAATAAATCTGTCTGTCTTAAAAGCAGTACGGATCGTTCAAACACTTTGTTTCCGAACGATACGTACTGCACTAAAGTATTTTTTTTTTTTTAGAAAAAATCGGCGTTTCGCACTTGGTGTTGGAAAATTCAATGTCAGTGATAAGATTGGCACTGTATTTAAAAAAATAAGTTAAAATTGCCGACATAATATATTAACAATTCATAGAAACGGAAAAGTATGGCACTATCAGAAAATATCGTCTCTACACAAGAGTCGAGAGGCGGGTTTGGGATCATGGGCACCGACCATTTTAATTCGTGGCCTCATCATTTATGCGCTGAGGTACCGGCACAGTGTATAGTACCTCCCACTGCAACCAGGTGGCGTCACCAGCAACTGAGACACTCAACAGGGTTATGGACAAACCTTCTTTCTAGGAAGGTTTGTCGTTTCGTTGGATATCCACAAACGGGTCAATCCACATCCAACGCAGTTCTGTATCCAGCAATGGACATCCTATGTCTGGTATTGATGACTGTTTATTCTGGCCAAGACAATCCAAGATCAAGACGGTGTGTTCACGAAGCACACGTTTGGGGCTATTCAAGTATTAAAGTCTAATATCGACTTGATATTCCCAGCTGTATTAGATGTACCGACTTTTGCTGGTCCATCATCAGATACCATTCTGTTTTAGACTGTTATAAAGCGCAAAATAAGGTCGTATATCATGCTGGATGCTGGCAGAGTTATTGGCACTCCTCAACCAGGTGTCAAAAGACACGATTAAGTTACCAGAACTGATAGAAAACGTAGACGTAAAATCCAACACAGCATCCGTGAAATGGACCACCAGACCTGCCCGGCGTTATCAATTATGACAAATAGGATAATCACACAATATCCTAAACATTGACCTAACTCGGAAGTAAGCTGCCAAAAGCACTTGTATCACCGACATTAGAGTAATCTCCAATGTTCATCACATGTGGTCTGGTGATCGATACACTAACTCTTGTCGCACAATATGATTGATCCATCTACTAGAACCCAAGAACCCAAATCCCGCCTCAGGACCTTCCGAAACAGGAAACTTCAACAATTATTGTCTACTTAGCACTTGCCTTCTCCAAGAAGTCCATCTTTAGCCGCAACTCTATGAGGAATAGCTGCTTCTGCAACGAGAAGATCTCTTCCTTCTGACGCAGCTCCATGTTCAATATCTTCATTTTCGCTTCGTGCTCCCACATGGCGTGCTGCCGCTTTGCCGAGAAGTACAACCTCTCCTCCTCAGTGGCGGTACCGCAGTCGTTCTTGATTTGTTCTTCTTTATGCTCGTGTCCGTTCTTCCTCCTGTCCTCGTCCAAGTGGCTCAGGTTTAGCGGCTGCGTGTTGGACAGCTCGTTCAGTTTCTGCAGCAAGTTCTGTTGGAGCCGAGCTTGCTCGATCGCTTGGAGGGGGTTCGGGAGGATCGGTATGTGGGTGGGCAGCGCGAGCGGGTTGGGCAGGGGTTTTAGAGGGGGCGTTGGGGAGGAGTGGGGTATAATTTGGACGTGGGGTTCGAGTACGTTCGGCATCGTGTCGTCGCTGTCGTTCGTGCTTGACAGTCGTCCGTTTGACATCTGAAGAGACAAAATGTGACACTTGTAAGACCTTGATATTATAGACGGGCACGGTGGCGTGGATGGTAGTGATCCTATCTTGTGCAGGGTTCGTGGGTTCGATTCCCACCCAGAACAAATATTTATATTGATGATATTTGTGTTTGTTTGTTTTGGCGCACAAGATATCTGCGCCATTGGGCTCGTCGCTTTTATATACATATACATTTTTATTGAAATAAATAATATTAATTTTTTTAAATTATATTCTATACTTGCACCCCACTTTAACTCTCTTAAGGGATGATTTACAAAATATAGTTTACACGTGATTCATGACTTAATTAAAAAATCTTCACACTGAATTTAATTCGAATAACTTCTGTAGCCGCAAACTTTAACACCAATTGCTTGTGCATTTAGTTGGTGCAAAATAGATTTCGTTGAAACAATACACGATATAAAACGTTTACTGCAGCGTCAGAAATGTGATATCGTGTTATCATTGTGCAAAATTATTAAGTTGCCAACTTTGACATACGCGGTGTTAGAACTTATGCGACGATATATTGGTAAATGCTAGACAATACTGGTAAATTCTAGAATTTACCATAATACGGGCTATTACAGTAATATATATATATAAAACTCACATTGACGGGCAGACAGTCGTCATCCTTCACACTGTGGGCGCCTTCCGCGCTCGTCGTGGCCTCGCCTTCTTCCTCTATCACAAGAGACACGCGATCACAAATCAACACACAAAGACTTGACTCCCCCCCCCCCCCCCCCCCCCCCCCCCCTCCCCCTCCCCCAAAAAACCCCCCACCACAAAACAACCCACAAAGACCTGCCCCCCCCCCCCCCCCCCCTTAAATCTCACGTGTTCTGCAATTTGTGAGATGCCGTGAGATTGGACTTAATTTTTTTTATTTACTAACTGTGCCCGCGACTTCGTCCGCGTGGAATTGTAACTTTGGACAGCATATTTTCTTTCGAACTAAAAACTTCAACGCAACGAACGTATATTTTTCGCCCGTTTTTGCCACATTTTTAATCAATGCTCCGCTCCTTTCGGACGTAGTGTGATGTAATATAGCCAAAGTTACTACTTATTACGTAAACTATCTTCCAGTGAAAGTCCCGTCCAAATCGGTCCAGCCGTTCCAGAGAAGCCGGAACAAACAGACAGACAAAAAAAATTTTGGTATGTGTACCGTATATACATTTAAATGCATGTAGTAGAAAGCTGTTATTTTAATATTACAGTCAGACACTATGTTATATATATTTTAAATAAGGTAATGTGGCATGAGGTCTTCAAGTCACAAGTTTGGTTGCGGCAGTGATATTTTTGTGATACGAGCGTTTTTTTTTCGGACGAACCTAGTGCTGGACTACTCAGACGTCAATTCCAGCGCCACCGAAAAAGAGGGCGGGGCCTCTCGTAGGTGAGAGGTCCGATGCCCGTATTCATCCTGCGTGCCCCGCAAAGGTCGCGAGATCGAAGCGTGTATAGGCTGCACTAGTGCAGTCGGTATGCAGTAGTGAGCAGCGACTGCACGCACCGGCAAGTGCAATATAGTGCTGTACGACTAGCATGTGTCATCATCATCACACCAGGCATTGAAAGTTCACTGCTAGACATAGGCCTCTCCAAGAAAGGAGGTATTTCGCTCATAACTTGCAGAGCGCAGCTTTTGCGACAGGGATGCTGCTGCCCATCCCCGCCCTGTGCACTTGAGTTGCAGTTTAGAATGGATATACCGCCATCTGTCGGTTCTGGTACCTCAGTCGACTCTTACACCTGGTGCAGGGGGAGGTACTATTCTACACTGCTGGTACCTCGCGGCAAAGTATGTGTGTAATTGATACCTTTCACGTCTAGAGGGTGAATGCTCTGCCATAACATTCCGTCTAGGAGGCCGGGCGCGTCGGGTGCAGGCTGCAACGGACAAACCGACAATAATAATAAAATGCATTCTAACACTGACTATGGTATGTGGTAGTGAATGTCGGGTATGGCAGAAGAAGCACGCGAGTAGAATAAATGCTGTCGAAATGAGAGCACTTCGAAGTATGTGTGGTGTGAGGTTGACAGATAGATTAAAGTATAGTGTGATAAGAGATCGATGTGGTGTAAAAGATGATGTGATAATAATAGAGAAAGGAATGTTGAGATGTCTGGACATGTTGAAAGGATAGATGAAAGTAGACTTAGATTAAGATGAATTGAAATTTTATCCGCATATTTTTCAGAAACATGGATTATGCAGGTATAACCGGATTGCGCAGTTATCTTATTTCTCGTGCTTCATTTTGACTAGCGTCAGCTTGCAGAAACTGCATGTATATTCCTCATAAAAAATACATAGTGCGTGAAGGTTTTAGAAAGCTCAACTGCGTTTTGCGTCTCAATGACGAAGCTCAGCATTAACGTACTAATATCATATATCTTGCATTACTTGCAGCGAATCTTGTCGTAAGTGTTCGGGAAAGTTACACACATTTATTTATTACAACTACATACAATGAGTAATAATTTTTAGAAGACACTGCAATGAACCACCGCGCAATGACTCGTCACCACGACGAAGGTTAGTCTTAAAGTACTAATATGTCACCTGGGTGTCGTGTGCGCGCATCTTGCACTTCTTCTTGTAGTTCTCGTACCACATCTTGACCTGCGCGGGCGTGCGCGGCCTCTCGCCGCCGCACCGCTTGTTCACCTCCTCGCAGATGGTGGACCACACGAGCTGGGGACGAAGGTATTTTTTTATTTGTATGTATATATATATATATATATATATCACGCCTGTGTCGCCTTTTCGCTTTTTATTATTTTCATTTAAATGGATTACATACGAGTACATAATACATTTTTTGAAATATAAAATTTCAATAATTTATAGATGTATGCACGCACAAAACAAGAAAGAAAATTGAACCTGACTGATATATCTACGCAGAGCCTAAACTATAAGGGTTTGAAACCTGGAATTTTTCTTTTATAATGTGGGGAGTATAAAGAAAGATTTTTTTTTAAAGTCAACCCTTAAAGAAGAAAAACAAGGGTGCAAAGTTAGTATGAAACTGTTGTCTTTTGAAGGTTTTTGAAGTTCTACGAATGAAATTCAGTACAAAGGTATACAATTGAAAGTCATGAAACATGAGTAATTTTTTTTCGAACATCATCCCTTAAGGGGATCTAAGGGGTGCAAAAATATGATTAATGTTTTAAAACTAACTAATAGGCGGTGCTAATTTAATATAAAAGAGAAAGGGCAAAAGAAGTACCTACGTTCAGAAATCAAGTGAATATATAACATTTTTGAACGCACGTTGTAGGGAAATATACTCAACATCTTCGTGCAAAAATTGGCGTCAGTGTCCAATACTTGAGTTCCATAATGTATTCCGAGATGACCTTGAATCAATCCTAAAGCAGACTTCTCGTGATCTGCTTGCGTGTATATCACTTGATTTTGACTGTGTAATGTAACACAACACGCTCAGGGCCCGCAGTCTGTCGCGCTAGTGATATCCGCGCGATATCACAAGCGCGGTGATAATATGTATGTGTGTATCCTTACTAATATTATAAATCCGAAAGTAGCTCTGTCTGTCTGTTACGCAATTACGCCTAAACTACCGAACCGATTTAAATGAAATTTGGTATACACATAGTCTACAGCCTTAGAAAGGACATAGGCTACTTTTTTATTCGACATAAGAGTTGTAAGGGGTCGAAAGGGGGGATGAGAGTTGTATGAAAGTATCGCTATTGTTAGAGCTAGAAGCTTAAAACTTACGTGTCTAACAACTAGTCCAGCAGTGGACGTCCAATGGCTGTAATGACGATGATGATGATAACAATTGTTGCCTGCTAGTATATTAAGTTGTCACTCCGCGACCCTTGATTGCTGAAAAGTTGCTGAAACTGAGCTATGGCGACCTGTACGAGAGCCGTACCAACTGTTATGAAATTCAAAAGTTAAATCAGGCTCAAATTTTTGGATGTGCCTAAATATGAAATGTTGGCAATATTTTTTTTTAGACCAGGTCGACAAACAAGCATACAGTCCGCGTGATAAACGACACTGCAGTCTATAGACGCTCGTAATATCACAAAGATATCACAAACGCGTTGCCAACCTTGTGACTTGAAGATATTATGTCACATTAACAAGTGATTTCACTGCCTCTCTCACCCTTCAAACCGGAACACAACGATGCGAACACTGCTGCACGGCGATAGAAATAGGTACCAATGAAGGAGGAGGAAGGAGGTCTACCTCATGTGGATAAAGGTGGTCTCTCCATATAAGCCTTATTAGTCAAAGAAGCTATGGATATAGGAGAGGGCAACTTTCGGAGTCAACCAAGTCAGGTCAATAAAACATCTCAAACATTGACCTGACTCCGTGGTAAGTCGCTTAAATCACGTCAGACAACAGACGAATCACAAATATACTACTTAAATACATATATTTAACACGCATAACAGGAAATCCTGGATGAAGAGCCTTTTTAGTAGAAAAACCTATGGAGAGGGCGGTTTTTGGATTCTTCACGAGAATAGAATGAGGAGATCCATAGAAGAAACAAAGTTACTGGATTAGCGAGTTGAAATGGCAGTGGGCTCAAAGCACTCGCAACCAAGGCCTGATGAAGGCGTACGGTTCTGGACTGGAGACCACGTATTGATGCAAGCATACAGCCGTGAGGTACCGGCAGAGTAGAACAGTACCTCCCACTGCACCAGGTGTCGTAAAGTGACTAAATTACCAGAACCGACAGATGGCGGTATATCCATCCGAAACAGTGGGGATGGGCAGCAGCCTACGACAAAGCCGCGCTCTGCGATTTCAAACGCCCATCGCGGCAATTATGGGCAAAAACCTACGTGTATGGACAGGCCTATGTCCAGCAGTGGACAATGATATGATGATAGTGATAATGAAACCTAACGATTGTTACTCGGGAATCACTCACATAATTATATAGTTGACTTTCACTGTCCATTACTGTGTTGCTTGCTCGATTTTAAACGGCTTACTGTTGATGCAACGATAAATTCGATCAGTGTACGCGGGCAAACGCAATGCACACGCAGACGGGCAACTTCACACTAGTCACATGGTGCATATAGTTGTGATCCCACCTTGTGCGCCAATAGGTTCGATTCCCAGGACAGACATTTAATATGATGTGTAGCCGTGTTTATTCTTTGAGTCAAATTTGTATTTAAGTAGTAGGTATATTTGTTGATTCCTCTGTTGTCTGATGTCCGTAACACAAGTGCTTTAAGCGACTTACCATGGAATCAGGTCAATGTATGAGATGTTGTGGCGATTTATTATTATTAAGTAACCTAAAGTACCTCAAATAAAGGTCGTCTGCATCGGTACCTCACTCACCTATGAATTGAATCAAGCAATCCCCAAACAACGCTTTCTCCGTACTTTATTTTATATATATATTTTTTATACCATATGTATTTATTGCGTTTATTTATACAAATCTATATGTAACGTTTATCTATTTTGTATATATATTGTCAGCACCACTATATATATCTTTTTCTGATTCGTGTAATGGTTGACTGAGAGATAATACCAGCTGGCATTAAGATCATTTGTACATTTTGTAATGTTGTGCAATAAAGTTCAATAAATAAATTCCCAGGACATTAGGTTCGATTCCCAGGACAGACATTTAATATGATGTGTAGCCGTGTTTATTCTTTGAGTCCAATTTGTATTAAGTAGAATATTTGGTGATTCCTCTGTTGTCTGATGTCCGTAACACAAGTGCTTGAAGCGACTTACCTCCGAGTCAGGTCAATATAACATCTCATACATTAACCTGACTCCGTGGTAAGTCGGTAAAGCACGCGTGGTAACAGAGGAATCAACCTATATACTACTTAAATACATATATTTAACACGCAGAACAATCATACATACATCTTATAATTATGCTATTGGTCGGCCGGTGGTCGAAATTCGACCATAACTAATTACATTAAATTCGACCTTTGTTTCATTCCTCGTTACTGACAGAGATTATTTACTATACATATTTACTTCATTTAAGTATGTTGTGTCATTCTAGCAGTAGTATATAAAGTTTATTTCTAAGAATTCAATGTATTTCTAGTGCACCTATCCATATAAAGAGAAGCTGAATCCCTGACTGACTGATTGACTGATACTGATAGCAACGCAGTTACTGACTGATTGACTGATACTGATAGCAACGCAGTTACTGACTGACTGACTGATACTGATAGCAAAGCAGTTACTGACTGACTAACTGATACTGATATCAACGCAGTTACTGACTGACTGACTGATACTGATATCAACGCAGTTACTGACTGACTGACTGATACTGATATCAACGGAGTTACTGACTGACTGACTGATACTGATATTAACGCAGTTACTGACTGACTGACTGATATCAAAGCAGTTACTGACTAACTGACTGATACTAATATCAACGGGTTAGAAACTTTAAATTTCGCACGGGAGTTCCTTTTATAACGTAGGGTAACACAAAGAAAATTTCTGAAAATTCACCGTCTAAGGGAGGAACAAGGGGGGGTGCACCGTATACTAACTTTGCTGTTTTTAAAGTTATTCGTATGAAATTAAAAGTAAATGTTTTTCATTGAAAGTCATGAAACTCGTGTAAAATATTGTTTTAAAAAATCATCCCTTAAGAGGTTGAGAGGGGTGTGCGAAGTGACTATGAAAGCTGCTAGTTTTGTATAAAAGAAATAACTTTAACTGATTGATTATGAAACTCCCCTTCATCCGTTCGCTCAATAACCTTAAAAGGAATACAAATTGTTCGCTTCGCATATTGATATGCAGATATTTTATCAACCGCAAGACGTCCACTGCTGGGCAAAAAACATCCCTAACTCTGGTAAAGGTTAGCATTACACTGTTTCCATGATAAATATTTTTCTAGAGGTAGACCTCAAACAAAGGTATTGGCATTGCAAAAGGCATTGGTACCTCACTCACCTATGAATTGAATCAAGCAATCCCCAAACAACGCTTTCTCCGTACTTTATTTTATATATTTTTTATACCATATGTATTTATTGCGTTTATTTATACAAATCTATATGTAACGTTTATCTATTTTGTATATATATTGTCAGCACCACTATATATATTTTTTTCTGATTCGTGTAGGTAATGGTTGACTGGGAGATAATACTAGCTGGCATTAAGTCCATTTGTACATTTTGTAATGTTGTGCAATAAAGTTCAATAAATAAATAACAAGTGTGATCCAGTTGGTCGGATTGATTGCATCTGTTCGGGTCCCGAATATTCTTAGACCATTTTGTTTATTCTTTGCCGTACCTTACACGAGTTGGCGTCCGCCACCGACTCAGCATTGTCTCTGGAATCAAATTACTGAATACCTCATTCATTGTAAACAAGCTTCGTTAAATACGCAGTTAGTAATAATACATTTGTATTATTTCCTTTAATTTATTAAAGACTAACTGCGTCCGCGACTTGGCTTTGGAATGCATTTTGTTCCGAACTACAAACTTCCACGAAGCGCATGCAACGAACGTAAACATTTCGTGCGTTTTTGTCACATTTTTAATCAATACTCCGCTCTTTTTGGACGAAGCGTGATTGTATATAGCCTTAGTTACTAATTATTTCGTAAACTATCTGTCAGTGAAAGTCCCGATCAAATCGGTCCAGCCGTTTCAGAGATTAGCCAGAACAAACAGACAATAATTGTAAAAAAATATTTTGGTATGTGTACCGTATATACATTCATATGCGTGTAGTAGTAAGCATTTATAATAATATTACAAACAGACACTCTAATTTTATTTATATGTATAATATTTTCTAACATTCCCTAGTATGTAGGTACTACAGATAATTTACCTGAGATCCTCATACCAAGGTCGTCTGCATCTGTACCTCACTCTCACCTATTTCTACCGCCAAATAGCAGTATTCGCATTGCTGTTCCGGTTTGAAGGGTGAGAGAGGCAGTGAAATTACTGGATACATACATACATCACGACTGTGTCCCACCGCGGTAGGCAGAGACTATGGATCTTTACTTGTTACGGTCTTGGCATACCTCTCTCGCTTCCCTTACTCGCATTAGTCCTTTCATACACGCTCGTTTATTCTCGGTACTTCTGATTTAGTGGGTAAGGCGATATGTTATATACATATTTCCACTACATCTCATACATTGACCTGATTGATCCCTGGTAAGTCGCTTATCATCAGACAACCGAATTAAAAATATTAAATACATATATTTCTCACCCAGAACAAACATAAATATCATCACATAAATATTTGTCCAGGGTGGCGATCGAACCCACGACGTTTGGCGAACAAGATTCGGTCACTACTATCAGCGCCATCGGGCCCGTCAATAATACCTTCAAGTCACAACACGTTAGTGATATCCTTGTGATATTGCGAGCGTTTACAGGCTGCGATGACATTTACTATTATATATACATACATATATATATATATATATATATATATATATATGCATATATATATATAGGGTTAGCATTTTGCACAAGATTGCCGCACTGGGCGCAAGCGTGTTGACAATCACAGAGCGGAGCTTTTTAGTTTGATGTATTTAAGCGTGTTTTTTTAACTATGTTTTAATATATACTAGATAATAATGTACCTACACACCTCTGTAAAGTTCCAACGTAAAATGTGTGACAATCATAATCATTATATCAGTCATAAGACGTCCACTGCTGGATATAGGCCTCCCCAAGTAATCTCCAATAGGACCGGTTGTGTGCGGCCTGTGTCCAGCGCGATCCTGCGGTTTTAGTCAGATCGTCTGCCCATCTTGTTTTTGGGTGCCCGCCAAAACCTCAACCTTTGCTTTTAATAGTTTAATGTAATTTAAAAACATGTTTTTCAGTTTTTTTTATCTATATTTTGTTATATGTCATTCCAATGTAGATACATGACAACCAACGGTCGCATATGTGTAATCCTAATTCTAATATACTACATAATGTCTTTATATACATCATCATCATACCACCCTTTGGAAGTACACTGGTGGATGTAGGCCTTTCCAAGAAAGAAGGTATTTTACCTGTAATTGCAGCACTGGCAATGCGTCAGCGTGTTGGTAATCGCAGAGGCGGGGATGGGCATGCTGCTGCCCTTCCCCGCCTTGTGCATTTGAGCTGCACTCATCTGTCTGTTCTGGAACCTAGTCTGGTACAGAGGGAGGTACTATTCTATTTTGCTGGTATCAGTGTGCTAGGACAAACATGTATATAATGATATTTGTGTTGGTACTGCGTCTGGGTGTTGAAAAATTTATTAAAGTGTTATATTTGTGATTTCTCTGTTGTCTGATGTCCGTAACACAAGTGCTTAAGGCGACTTATCTCAAGAGTCAGGGCAATGTATGAGATTTGGTGTGAAATAAACAAATGTATTCATTCGTAATACTAGCGACCCGACCCGACTTTGCACGAGTGATATGAACATAAAAAAAATTGGTTGCCTGTAAAGTCAGTATACGGGCGAAAGTTTTACGTGACAACGACTTTGAGTGGTAAAATAATTTTAATGTGAATATTCATTCGTATAGTAGGAATAAGGATGAAATAATAGTAAGAATTTAAAACATTTATTTATACAAAGAATTATATTTAAAACATTAATTTATACAAAGAATCTCGCACTGAATTTCATATTAACAAAATTATTTTTACCTTTACACATACATACGTATTTATATACAAATATACATACAATAACTTGCAATACATTTGCGTAACACACGTCTCAATGAGAGCGAGTGAGAGGGACGCGTGCCTCTCACTCGCTCTCATTGTGAGCGCATAACGTGAGCGGAGCGTAACGCAGTTTCTTGAAGTGTCACCCGGCAAACCAATTTATAAGACGTTGTCACGTCAAAATATTGTTATTGTGGGTCATCTCTAATGGTTAAACATATACACCGCGGAATTTTTTGTAGACCTTTTTAAGGTGTACAATACTGTAGTACATTATTTTGATCTATCTCGTCGGGTTCAGCCAGCGTTTGCAATGTAAGCGCAAAACTAGTGTTTATTTACGACATTACATTAGAAACTTCCAGAATTACCATTATTTTTCTACTATATTACGCATGTATATACATATGATCCTTCTTATATTTTCCGGACCTATTGCTGGACTACTCAGACGTCAATTCCAGCGCCACCGAAAAAAGAGGGCGGGGCCTCTCAAAGGAGAGAGGTCCGCTGCCTGTAATTATCCTGCATACCCCGCGGTCGCGCCCGCAAGGCTCGCGGGGTCTGAGCGGGATCGACGGCGATCGCCCGAGGGCGCCTCTAAGGGCTCGACCTAGGCTCGAGCGGCCGTCGTTGGAGGTGAATTTAATAACTTCCTTTTGAATCACCCTATATATTGGAAAACCCATATCAAAATCCGATGCAGCGGAAGGCGACTGTGTTTTGTACAATGTATCACATTTTCTAAAGGTAGATCTCTTAAGTCTGGCTGGTACCTTATACTCACCAATTTCTACCGCCAAATAGCAGTTCGCACTGCTGTGTTTCGCTTTGAAAGGTGAAAGAGACAGTGAAATTACTGGGTAAACGTGACACGGTATTTTCAGTTCACGAAGTTATTGAAACACTATTGTGATGACACGAGCGTTTTTCTAATACCGTATTACTTCGCAACAAGAAATGTCACAACACATGTTAGGTACGAAATGATATCATCACTAAAAAAATACAATTCTCTTATTAAATTTTGCGACCAATTATTACCAAATGAATACAGACAATATGGGTAACATTGACCAGGCCTTTATATAGAAAAAATATATTAATCTTTAACATATCGGTTCAGATTTACCACGAAGACAGTTCCTGCAATCGATTAAAACCTTAATCTCGGCTAAATTCGTTTTATAGTCTACGAAAATGGATAATTCAAAGTTACCCGAATTGACTGTAAGCTAATTACAAATAACATTTCAGTAATCTATCTATTATAGTTTTTAAATTATCCCTACTAATATTATTAATGCGAAAGTAACTCTGTATGTCTGTCTGTTTGTTACGCTTTCCCGCTTAATCCTCTCAACCGATTTTGATGAAATTTGGCATAGACAATCTTTAGACCTTGATAAAGGACATATTTTTTAATTCAAAAAAAGGGTTGTGAGGGGTTAAAATCAAAAGAGGGGATGAAAAGTTGTATGGAGTTGTATATTTGGAGCTAGAAACTTGAAACTTATTCTTCAGGCCATTGATTCGATATAAATAAACATGACATTCAAAGTTTATATAAGTTATGGTAAAGAAGTATGGTACCCAAAAAAAGCAAATTCCACGCGGACGGAGTCGCGGGCACAGCTAGTGATATATAAATGAACAAAAAATCATTAAGTTACATTTTTTCGGAACGGCTAGTTTTGCGTTGCGACACTTTTCTTGCCTGGGGGCGTTTGGTTTGTTTGCTGACGTTAAATAAATAAAATAAGACATAATCCGTTTAACTCATAACAGTTTGCCTCGTGTCAGGAAACGTTATCATCAGTGAAATAGCAATTTTTTAACCGTTTGATAAAAGATTAACGTAACCAAGGTCGAGTTTAACGTAACAACGAAGTCATCATTATCCGATACCGATGATAGTGGTATTGATTAATCAATTATGTTATATATAGCCACGTATATATCACATAGGTTTAGGAAGTGATTCGATGGGGGGGTAATTTAACATTGTAACATTACATAGTATTTTTTGAGTATTATATTTTTGATTCCTCTGTTGTCTGATTTAACAGAACAATTACAAATATAACTCATAAATATATATTTTTAACACCCAGACACAGGAAAAATATTTTTCTCGAGAGGGGGATGACCTTTGGCGCATTAAACAGTTAATAATAATAAATTCATAACATTTCATGTATTGACCTGACTCCGTGATAAGTCGCTTAAAGCACTTGTGTTTCGGACGCCAGACAACAGAGGAAACACAAATATACTATTTAAATACATTTTTCAACACCCAGACACAGAACAAACACAAATATCATCACATAAATGTTTGTCTTAGCCGTGTGGTCCAGAGAAGAATAGTACCTCCCTCAGTACCAGACTAGGTTAGATGGCGGTATATCCATCTGAAACAGTGCGTTTCAAATGCTTAGGACGGGGATAGACAGCAGCATCCCTGTTGCTAAAGCTGCTCTCTGCGATTGCCAATACGCCTGCCCAGCGCGGCATCATTATTATCATCATCATCATACTAGCCATTGGAAGTCCACTGCTGGACATAGGCCTCCCCAAGAAAGACGAATTTTACCCATTATTGCCGCGCACGGCAAGCGTGGCGGCACTCGCAGAGAGCATATTTCGCAACGGGGATGCTGCTGCCCATCCCTAGCTAGGCAAAATTCTCTCTTTCTGTTAGGTATCAGCAGAGTAGAATAGTAACTTCCCTGTACCAGGTGTCGTAAGAAGCGACTAAGGTACCAGAACCGATATGGCGGTACATCCATCAGTAACGCTGCAATTCTGGGTAAAATTCCTCTGTATTGGGTAGACCTATGTCTAGCAGTGGACTACCAATAGCCGTGATCATGATGAGCGTTTGTGCTGAGTGGGTATTGAAACCACGACCCTTGGCGCATGCCATCAGGCCCGACATTTTTTTTTACAGTAAATAAAGATTGTATACCTGTTTACTGCGGTTCGTGGCGTTGTTGGAGCGACCCTGCCGCAGCACGTCCCGGTGGCGCGCGATCAGCTCCAACACCGTCCTCTTCTCGAGCTCGGTGAAGTTCTTCGATCGCTCTTTATGCCCGCGGCGGGCCCTGATTGCGGTACTCCCGCTCCTCGTTGTCATATCCGCCTGGAAGACGCGCGTTTCATTTTCAACTAGTGGTCGCGACTGACGTTGTTCCTAGTGTTTTATTTTGAACCGGTGGACGCGACAGAAGTCCCTAATGTTTCATTTTGAACTAGTGGACGCGACAGACGATATTC
>JACJUM010003212.1:1661119-1707457 GCA_020976665.1 Heortia vitessoides | reverse complement strand
ATGGCAATTTTTTTTACACCTTCGGTTGTTTTAAATAGGAATTTCTAAAGATTTCTATAGTAATCTAGTATTAAATATAGCCTATGTTACTCAGTGATAATGTAGCTTTCTAATGAAAAAAGAATTAATAAAATCGGACCGCTACTTTTTGAGTTTATTCGTTACTTACAAAAGTACAAATCTTTCCTCTTTATAATAAGTGTAGATAAATTAAAAATGAATTATAAACTCATTAAAAAAATCATCAATGAATAGGAAATTATATTATCGATTGACATAGGTAACATATTGTATCACGATATTGTCACGGGAAGGGGAGTTACGAGGTTCGATTCCCGTCAAACACCTAATGCGGTTTTTTTGTTAGAATTCAAGAAGAAGATTTAATGTATAATATAGTAGAGAAACACTGATAAATTTATAGAGTTCTGGTTAATGATGAACGCAACCATTCTTTATGGTATGACATTAACGCTACTGTGGCAGCATTTTTATATCTATAGTCTATACTCGTATTGTCTATGAACCTTCACCGTTTTTTTTATTGTAAATTCATGCAATACACGTCTTAGTTATTTATTCAAAAGTAAATCTTTTATTTGCCGAAGTAACCAAATTCTACAGTTGTAATGACATGTCGTTAATAAACACATTTTTTGCGATTTCATTGCTAACGCTGGCTGAATGGGCTCGAGGTGGTTCAAAATAATAAACAACAGTAGAAACGTCAATAAAAAGGTGGTTTAAATCAAATCAAAATATTATTTATTTATATTATATATTAGCCCCATTACTTGCACTTTCGACTCTTGAAAAATTTAAACAATTTTAATTCGGAAATAAAAAGTACTAAATGTTGTATTTATTTATTGTACAAGATATTACAAAATGTACAAATGGCGGACTTAATGCCAGTTGGCATTATCTCCCAGTTAACCATTACACGAAACAAAATAAACATATGTATAGTGGTGCAGACAATATTTACACAAAAAAAGACAAACCTTACATACACATTTGTATAAATAAACGCAATAAATACATATGATATAAATCAGAAACATATAAATCATCAACACGTACATCAGAAATAGGGTTATAACATTAGAGAAGCAGCATCAGTAAATAAAGTACGGAGACAGCGTTTCAGGATAAATTTGTTTGGGGATTGCTTAATATTCAACGGAAGCTCGTTCCAGAGTCGTATAGCTGTCACTGTAAAAGAGTTTATCAAAAAACTAGAGTGATGAGAAGGAGTTAAGAGCGAGAGAGTATCAGAAGAACGGAGATTACGTTCGTGAGAGGGAGATGGGAATTGGAATCTGTCCTTTAGGAAAGTTGGTGCGTACGGATCAAAACATATTGAAAATAATATGGTTAGAACTCGAATTTTGCGACGTTCTCGAGCAGGAAGCCATCCAGTATTATATTCATAATACTGATGACCCTGATGACCCCATGGAATCATAAGAGTCATGAAACATAAATTGTGCCTACCTTATGCTAGTTTGCCGGCACCAGACGGGTTTAAAACCTAAGTTTAACGCAGGTTCATTACACGAGCCACCAGAAAGGTTCAAGAAAAACTGTTGGTTATAAATATTTTTGTGTCTAAAAGATATCATCTTAAATATAATCCAGTATTGTCTATGCACAAAACCTGTCAAAGTAATTAAGTAACCATTTCTTCTTTATTGTTTCACTTGTAAAAGTTAGACATTTGAGTGCTAGTCAGTAATTACTTACAGCCCTGAAGAGATGGCGTTGACTTCTCATCACAAAACGAACACTAGGAATACTTCGACATGTCCGTCTTAGTAGCACAATGGTAGTGTAGTCCCCCGGCATGGGGACGATGCAGGTTCGAGTCCCGCCTGACACCAGAGACGAGTGTTTTTCTCTAGTAAACTTCAAGAGTTACGTGATAGAAACCACGGAGCGTGACTAGTTTGTGTGTATTTCTAAATTGATCGCAAAGTTAATATGGCATTTCCGAGAAATAAACACAATAGATCTATTCTTGGCAGCCATTTTGTGACTTGTCGAGTTAATTGGTATGACTTGGGCGAATTGGCTTTATTTAACGACATACTAATAAGACGTTTAAAACACATTTTATTATAGTTTTTGAAGCGATGCCCAAATGGTTTTTGCATATATATCTCTTTTGTTAACACGCTTTTTAGTTTGGTATGTTTTTTTTCATCAGACAACAGCGGAATCACAAATATACTGTTTAAACACATATATTTCATACCCAGACACGGAATATACATAAATATCATCATATAAATATTTGTCCTGAGTGGGGATCGAACCCACGGACTGTGGCGCAAAAGACAGAAACACTACCAAGTGGCAAGTCGGGTCCATTTTTTGCTATGCTCTGACTGGCAAGAGTAGGAGCCTTGTAGGAGGTCTACCTGACCTCCTATAAAGGCCGTCTGGTACCTCACTCTCACCTATTTCTACCGGCGGATAGCAGTGTTCAAATTGCTGTGTTCCGGTCTGAAGGGTGAGAGAGGGATTAAAATTACTGGGTAATGTGACACGGTATCTTCACTTCTATTTGTAATTACACGAGCATCTATAGGCTGCGGTCACGTTTGTCATCAAGCGGACCGTACACTTGCTTATTGTATTTCATAATATAAAGAATCCAAAAAGACAATCAGATATTTCTATTGGTTATTCTGAGCTAAAATAGTTATAGAAGCAAGAGACGTCGCGGGAGATTGTTAGAATTCTCTGTCACAACTAAACTTCTCTTTTCGTCATATCATCATACCAGCCATTGGACAGTCCACTGCTGGACATAGGCTTCTCCAAGATAGAAGGTTATTTGCAATCGCAGAGCGCGGGTTCCGCGATGGGGATGCAGCTGCCCATCCCCGCTCTGTGCATTTGAGCTGCACTGTTCTGGATGGATATACCGTCATATGTCGGTTCTGGCACCTCAGTCACTTCTTACGACACCTGGTACAGGGGGAGGTACTATTCTACTCTGCCAGTACCTCTCGGTTAACTGCTCTTTTATCGGCTACAAAACGTGGCGTGCTCTTTTATCGGCTACAAAACGTTTGCGGCAACTGTTGCTCAAGTTTTTCCACAAGGAAGCCGACACAAAAAATCTAAAAAATAACATGAACCTTGTTTTAAAGCCGTTGAAGTAGTTTAGGAGTAATTCACGCGTTAATATTAGCAAATATTATGGTGTTCTGGATGGATTTACCGTCATCTATCGGTTCTGGTACTTAAGTCGACTCTTACGACACCTGGTGCAGTGAGAGGTACTATTCTATTATAGTACCTCAATGCGCTATATATTATAGTGCCGTAAAAATTCAGTATACTTCCATATCTACGCTTTAAATTTAAACTGACACTTAAGATTCAACTGTGGTCAAAGGCCATTTTGTGCGTCTTAAAAGTCTTGCCATATGTAAGCTTAAATATGTTTTAAGGCCAATATCACTATTGCTTATGAGTTGAATTACTTAAAGGTGTGGTACCAGCAGAGTTGAATAGTACCTCCCTATGAAGCAGGTATTGTAAGAGACTGAGGTACCGGAACCGACAGATAGCGGTATATCTATCTGAAACTGTGTAGCTCAAATGCACAGGGCGGGGATGGGCATCAACATCCCCGTCTCGAAAGCTACGCTCTTATATACTATTGCCAATACGCTTGCCCAGCGAGAAAATTATGAGCAATGACGCAATTGGGCAGGCCTATGTCCAGCTGTGGACTTCTAATAGCTGATATGACGATGATAACCATAACAGGCTTGCATCTGGGACAAACAAGAGTTCCCGAAGGAAAATATTTACATCAAGTGCTACAAGTACAAGCAAAGCTAGTAAAAAAATATATCTTCTCTTGACTAAGTATAGCGCTAAGCTATAAGCGTACATCTCTTTAATAATTGGGTTGCAAGTCTATATTGATTTATCGGCTATTCATTAGAATCGGGCCGCGGCGCGTGCGCAGCGTGTTGAGTGTTCAGGGCTGCCACTCCGAGATTGAAGGATTTTATATAGTTAGTGATTTTAGTACCACCATAGTGATAGAGACGGTGTCTTAATTGAATTAAAGTCAACCAACGTTCCCGCGCGTCCTAATTTCTACCGCCAAATAGCAGTGTTCGCAATGCTATGTTTTAGTTGGAAGTGTAAAAGAGGCAGAGAAATCACTGGATAAATGTGACATTTAAATACGCAACAACTACTTTATCTTTGGGGTTGGGGGGGGGGGGGTCTGAGCACCAGCTAATCAATATTTAAAAAACTCCTAAATTTGTACTTCACGACCTATATGTTTATGTTTAATTTTGCAATAGTGTAACCATTTTTTAATATATGAATTGAAATTGATCAATATGAAATCAGAAAGCATCGGTTTTGGGAACCCTAATATAATCGTGAAGTCCTGCGCGCGCGCCGACAAAGCGCGTTGCGTGTAGGCAGCCGTTGACGTCAGCCAGTGATACTCCTCGTAATGACCTATGATCATGGTCAGATATCACGTCTTTACATTTAATACCAAGTATCAAGACATAGGTTGCATACCTATCCGTGAGGCAGAGTACCTCCCTCTGTACCAGGTGCCGTGAGCGGCGACTAAGCGACAAATGGTGGTATAATAATAATATACTCTTTATTGTACACCAATAAAAACAACACAAGAACATCACAAAAACATGGAATAGTAGGCGGATAACAAGAGGCGGCCCTATCGCTCTTTTACAGGCAACTTTTGGATAGAAATAATGTTAAAACTGGTGGAATTTTGAGGTATATATATGTATTCACCTCAAAATATATATATATTATGTGTGTGTATATTTATATATAATACATATATATATATATATATATATATATAGTTACAGAACAAGAAAAATCAAAGTGACAGATAATACTCCTTCACCATTCTCTTAAACTTAGAAAGAGAACGAGCAGATCTCACTTCAAGGGGAGCGCATTCCACAAACGAACGGCTTGAACTGTAAAGGATTTGCTATAGAAGCTTGTGGAATGCGGAGGCATTTTGAGTGATAAATTCTCTGACGATCTTAGGGATCTTTCATGGCTGTCCTCAAGGAACACGAAGCGACTTTTAAGATAAGTAGGAGGGAAAGAACAGAATAATAGCTTGTATAGCAAAGAGACGACATGAGCGTTCCTGCGAAGTCGAATAGGTAGCCATTTGAGCTTAGTACGAAAGTTGGACACATGATCAAACTTACGTAAACCGAAAATGGATCTTATACAAAAGTTTTGAAGACGCTCAAGCTTTTCAAGTTGATCCTGTGTTAGGTCTAGATAACTGGCATCGGCATAATCAAGGACTGGTATATCCACCCGAAACTGTGTAGCACAAATGCACAGGGGCACTGTGTAGCACAAATGTGGGGATGGGCAGCAGCATCCCCGTCATTAAAGCTGTGTTCTGCGATCGCCAAGGTAATGATGATGGTGCTCAAGGTATACTATATAAATAGATTCACACAACAACTCATATATTGATCTGACTCCGAGATAAGTCGCTTAAAGCACTATTGTTACGGATATCATACAATAAAGATATCACAAATATAATACTTAAATATATCCAACACCTAGACACATGAGAAACATCTCGGATCGAACCTACAACTCTTGGTGCACTCAAATAGATTTACGACTATGCGCCTTCGCGGACGTGTAAAGCTGGAGTATTCAAGTGAGAATTCCAGCGTCATTGAAGTAGCCTTTATCATCATCAACATCATCAGGATATCGACTGTGGACTTTCTAGGGATAGACCTCATACAAAGATTGTTCGCATTGGTACTTCACTCTCACCTATTTCTACCAACAAACAGAAATGTTCGCATTACTGTGTTCCAGTTTCCAGGGTGAGAGAGGCAGTGAAATTACCCAGTAATTACTGTCTCACCTTCTTCTCTCAGAATTTTATTAACATCTTCCTGTCTCTAAGTTAGCAAAGCGCTAGTGATATCCTTGTGACAATGCAAATCTCTATAGGATGCAGAGACACTTACGACTTAGACTTAAAAAAAACGTAGGCCTCCCAAGATTTTTTTAGTCATATTTCTCCTAGTAGATATGTTAGCCAATTATAATAGTCGTACTGGGCAGGCCTGGTGGCAATCGCAGAGCGTAGCTTCACAACGAGGATGCTACTGCCCGTTCGCACTCTGTTGTCTTTAAGCCCAACTGCTTCAGATATACCGATATCGATCGGTATACCTAAAGCGGTATATCAGCCCCATCTTACGACACCTGGTACAAGAAGAGGTACTTTTCTACTCAGACGTTACCTCACAGTTGCTCTTATTTATTATTTTACTAATATCATCAACATTATCAAACCAGCCATTGGAAGTCCACTCTAGTCCACTCCAAGTAAGGTTTTTTGACCCATAACTGCGGCACTGGGCTGCGTGTTTGCAATCGAAGAGCGCAGCTTTCGCGACAGCATTCTGCTGCCTATTCTCACCCTGTGCATTTGAGCTGCACTGTTTCGGATGGACAAACCGCCATTTGTCGGTTTTAATATTTTACTTTTGAGCCCCTTTTGACACCTGGTGAAGTGGAAGGTACTACTCTGGCGGTATCACGCGGCAATTAATTAATTATGTATTTTAACTGTGAAAAACCCATTGTAAACCTGTTATTTGTCCCTGATAACAATATAAAACCTTATAAAAGAAAATAAACATTTAAATTTATTTGGATTGTGACCAGCGGATTGAAAAGCCTAAGCAATTATTTACCTACACCTGAGTCCTAAGACCCGTCTGGTGTCGGCCAACTAATATTAAAGTAACACACTCAATAACCTATTTATTTAAATGACTCTTATAACAACATTAAGTTGTCAGGGTCATCGATCATTTGTGTAAAATTATAACTAGCCAAAAAAAACTTAAAAAACCAAAACTTTTTGTTTTTTTTTGACGATTTTTGCCGACAGCAGCCTTTGCGAAAACTCCTGAACTTCCACGATATCCAAGACTCCCATCGACTTTCACATATACGTCATAAGACATTATATTAACTATACACTGACATTGCATGCCAAAGAACCTTTAATTACTTCCTGGATAGCCAGAAGCGGGTCGTATAAGCTGGAAGGATTGTATCCTAGAACTGTCTGCCCATCCTGTGGCCACGGAAATTCTCAAGTACGTTCCTAGGAACGATAAAAAGTTAAATACGTCCGGTTATGTTTAAATACTTATTTATATATCGGCCATGTTTTCCAGTGACGGCGACGGATCCTTCACATAAAGCCAACGCAAAGGCGTACACAGATATTCAGCCAGTCCTTTGGCAAACAGCCAACTATCAAAAATATCTACGAGGTAGATACAAATGTTACCTGCATTGGTGCCTCTGACCTATTTCTACCACCATAGCAGTGTGCGCGTTGTTGTGTTCCGGTTTGAAGGGTGAGAGAGACAGTGAAATTCCTAGGTAATGTGACGTAACATCTTGAAGTCTCCACGTTGATAACGCGCTAGTAATATCCTTGTGATATTACGAGACGCTCACTATAAACGCGGACTGTGTGCTTGTTTGTCGACCTGGTGTAATAGAAAAAATAGATACAAAGTTAAATAGTACCTCGCACTGCACGTCGTAAGAGGCGACTAAGGTACCAGAACCGACAGATGGCAGTATATCCATCCAGAAAAGTACAGCTCGAATGCACAGGGTGGGGATGGGCAGCAGAATCCCCGTCGCGAAAGCTGCGCTCTGCAACACGCTTGCCCAGTGCGGTAATTGTGGGCAAAAAACCTCCTTTCTTTGAGAGGCCTATTTCCAGCAGTGGACTTTTAAAGGCTGGTATGATGATGATGTGACACAGTTCATGACCCTGAGTAGGCACGATGTCTGTGTGATGAGAGCGTATGTTTGTCATGGAGATGCTGCTTCCTATCCCTACCTAATTGTATTTAAGCGCTGTTGCGGAAGGTTATACCGCCATCTGTAAATTCCGGTACCTCAGTCTTCTTGGCAATTGGTACGGCAATCAACCGATCAATTTTGAACTCAATGGCTTACTCTTATAGATTAATATCGATTGCAAAGTTGTGACAGATTTGGGTCTATTCATCCGTTGCCTTAGAGGTAATGTGATATACTATGCCGCCGGTACCACAATGCACAGCTGATTGTTAAATGTATTTTTAAATGTTGGAAAATGTATACCTACATCATTTAACTTGTAGTTAGCTGATGTTATTATAGAAAAATAATGTAGAATTTTATTAAATAAAATAATAATTCCGTGGGGTGCAGAGTAGAACAGTACCTTCCTCTGTACCAGGTATCGTAAGAGGCGGCTAAGGTACCAAAAACTGTAGATGGCGGTATATCCACCCAAAACAATGTAGCTGTGTGATGTGATTTACACAGGGGGGATGGGCAGCAGCCACCCCATTGTGAAAGTTACGCTTTGCGATTGCCAACACGCTTGCCCAGCGCGGCAATTATGGGCAAAATTCCTCCTATCTTGTGTAGGCCTATGTCCAACAATGGACTTCCAATGGCTCATAAGATGAAATGATTTTGTAAACAAAATTGGATTTAATTGCTAACTTACATGTGAAATAAATCTAAGTAAAATAAAATCTCTGAAGCGAGCCATTGCGGGCGGCTGCGGGGCACGCAGGATGAATACGGACATCGGACCTCATTCTCTCTCATCTATGAGAGGCCCCGCCCTCTTTTTCGGTGGCGCTGGAAGTGACGTCTGAGTAGTCCAGCAATAGGTTCGTCCGAAAAAAAAAACTCATTAGAGAAATAAAGTATATCTTTGACTGGACGATATGTATGTTGAGTCGTCATAATCAATTTGCATTCCTCAATCCCAGCGCCAATCAGTTAGTGCAGGCGCTCGATTTTGCATACAATCGAAACTCGATTATATTCGGTGAGCAATCGTCCATAATTGTCCGCCATTTTTGTAATTGCGTCACCTAATTTGGCGCGCATTGTCTATGGTCTAATTTGACACAATGGAACCTTTTTGGAGGTATCGTTAATTAATTATAATGTAATGGTCTATTTGATTGCCAAATATTAACGGGGACAATGGGATGATCGTATTGTTGCTTTTATAATTGTCTTCATAAAATTAACCTACTTTCTGGTTTAAATTGGTTTATGTATATTCTTTTGGTTATGGATTATATTATAAAAAAATGGCCGTAAATTGAATCTTCTGGAGACGGACAGAACAGCTATAGAATTTTGGCGGATTGCAGAGTAACTTAATAAATAACACGTTATAAATAAATAATTCTCACAATATCTCATACATTGACCTGTTTTCGTGATAAGTCGCTTAAAGCACTTGTGTTACGGTCATTAGACAACTAAGGAATCGTAAATTAACTACCTAAATACATTTATTAAACAACCAGACACAGGACAAACATAATTATCATCATATAAATATATTTCCTGGATGGGGATCGAACTTACGACGTTTGGCGCACAAGGCAAGATTACTACCATCTGCGCCATGGGGCCCGTCATGTTATGTCAGCTACACACGACACACGCAAGATCCTAAAATATAACTATCAGGTCCACCGGTGGCAAAATAAATTCAAGCATTACAATAGACCGCTGCATTCTTCTCAGTCTTTACTTTTCGCATTTTTTTTTAATTTTTATATGAGACCTTGTCGACAAAACAATATAACCTGCATGATAGTAAGCTTTGAAGATTTGAAGATATATGGCACATTGCCCAGTAATTTCACTGCCTCTCTCACCCTTCAAACCGGAACTGCAATGCGAACACTGCAATTTGACGGTAGAAATAGGTGTGAGTGAGGTATCAATGTAGACGATTTGTATGAGGTCTCATGTACTTCCTACTTGCACAAACAAAATGATATCCGACCTTCTTGAAAGAAAGAAATAACTTAAATAAACGATGCTTTATATATTCAAAATAAAAATGTGGAATTGAAGGGTTCATTAAATAGTTTAGAATGAAAATCGATTAAATGAATATATGAAAAGCAAAATAAAGTTTTCTTTTCTCATATTTAAGCGTTCTCTATCTCTCTATCCTTACTAATATAATAAATCCGGAAGTAACTGTCTGTCTGTCTGTTACGCAAGCACGCCTACACTACTGAGCCGATTTGAATGAAATTTGGTGCACATATAGTCTAAAATCTTAGAAAGGACATAGGCTATTTTTTTGTTCGAGATAAGAGTTATAATGGATCAAAAAGGGGGATGAAAAGTTGTATCGAAGTACAAATATACATAGTATATTTAGTATTGTTAGAGCTAGAAGCTTAATACTTATTATTTAGATTTGTATATATAAATAAATATAACATTCAAAGTTTATATAAGTTAAATTCAAAACGTACGGTGCTCAAAGAAAGTACCGCACGCGGACGAAGTCGCGGGCACAGCTAGTATACTATAAAACAAAGTCACTGTCCGTTGTCTTTCTAATTATGCTTATATCATTAAAACTACGTAACGGATTTTGATATTTTTCTTCAAACAGGTATAGTGATTCAAAAGGAAGGAATATAGTAGAGAAACACTGGTAATTTTAGAGGTTTCTAATGTGATGTCGTAAATAAACACATTGTTTTGCGATACAATTACAAAAACAGGCTAAATCAAACAAGATACATCAAAAATCAATCAAGATTCATTACATACTACTGTAGGTACTGTACACCTTAAAAATGTCTACAGAAAAATATCACTCAGGGATAAACACAATAACCATTTTTTATCCTTATTGCATATACATATCCGAGCAAAGCCGGGGCAGGATACTAGTTTATAATAAAACCACTTTTCAACGTCTTTAAGACGACTTTCTCTTTTTACGACTACGAGTTGACTGCGCTTACTCAGCGTGACAATTATTTGGGGAAGTCTATGTCCAACAGTGGACTTCCGATAGCTGATACGATATGTGATTGCTATGATCGAGTTTTTGTGGGAGTGGACAATCATCTAATGTTTGTATCAACACCTTGACCACGGGACCATTAGCCCTATAAGATTATCAACAGATGACGATCACACCAGTCCTACCAGAAAAAAAGCAAACGGAATCTTTTGCCGATAATTGCCACAATTATCAGTCGGTGGGGTAATCGCAGAGCGTAGCTTCGCGACGGCAATATGCTCGCTGTTGGACATCCACATTCTGTTGTACGAGAGCTACACTGTTTCGAATGGATAAAGTGCCATCTGTCGGTTCAGGCACCTCAATCGCCTCTTACGATACAGTATATCGTCGTTTAAGATCTAACACTGCGTAAGTCTAAATGTTGACACTTTGTACAATTGGGAAAACATTGGTCACGTTTCATAAAATCATTTTAAAACTAATTGCTTGTGCATTCAGTTGGTGCAGAACCTTGATCAGGGCCTAAACTATAAGGGTTGGAAACTTGAAATTTTGTCCAGGGGTCCTTCTATAATGTAAGGAAGGATTTTTAAGAATTCGCCCTCAACAAGGGTAAAACGAGGGTGCAAGTTTAGTATAAAACTTTGCTGTTTTTGGTGGACACAGGCCTCCCCAAGACATGGAGAATTTGGCTCATAATTTCCGCGCTGGGCAAGCGTGTTGGCAAACGCAACTGCTGCTGCCCATCCCAGCTCTGTGCACTTGAGTTTGGATGGACGCCGTTTCGAGTGGATATACCGCCATCTATCGGTGCTAACAACTAAATCGCCTTTTTTTTATGCCACTAAGGTGGTGGTGGATAATCATATCGTCGTTTAAGTTCTAACACTGCGTAAGTCAAAATGTGGACACTGTACAATTGGGAAAACATTGCTCACGTTTCATAAAATCATTTTAAAACTAATTGCTTGTGCATTTAGTTGGTGCAAAATAGATTTCGTTCAAACAATACACGGTATAAAACGTTTACTGCAGCGTTAGAAATGTGATATCGTGTTATCATTGGGCTTAATTATTAAGTTGCCAACTTTGAAGTACGCGGTGTTAGAACTTATGCGACGATATATATATTTTCTTTTAATTTTCATATATGAAAATTTCGTGTCACTTTGCTTGTCCTGGATCAGCTTCTTAACTTCTGGATTGACTAACATTTTTTGCTGACTGCGTAGTTTGATCTAACTTGAGATAGGATAGTTTATATCTCAATTTATAGTCGCAATATTCCTCATGAATGCTCAATATTTTCCGTGGAGTACTCTAGAGTAGAATAGTACGTGCCCTGTACTAGGTACCTGAACCGACAGATGGCGGTATATCTAACAAAAAAGCGTGTAGTTAAAAGTGTAGAGTGTAGGCAGGGATCGGCAGCAGCATACCCGTCGCGATACCTGAGCTCTGTGATTGCCACAATCCCTCTTTCTTGGGGAGGCCTATATTCAGTGGACTTCCAAAGACTGATATGATGATGATGAGAAATATATGTATATATATATAGTAAGGACAACTCGTCTGTCTGGAGTTATTTAACATATATATTCAATTCACTGGTCGCACGGTGGGTCAATAATTTAATTTACGAGTACTTAAGCCGTCAATAGTAAGCTAATAATTTCCGTTTGTTAAAAAAAACAATGGATTGGCTCATTATCATAATAAAGAGATTTGTTCACTTTAAACGGGGGGGACCGGACGCTGCCTGGGACGTACGGTCAGCAAAAGTGCTGTTAAAAACACTAAACATTTATTTTAAAGGGCCTGATGGCGCAGATGGTGGTGGCAGATCATATTCGCTAAGGATAGTGGGATCTATGCCCAATCAGAACAAATTTATATGACGGTATTTGTATTTGTCCTGTGTCTGGGTGTTCAATATATATGTTTAAGTAGTTGTGGTTCCTCTGTTGCCTGGTGACCGTAACACAAATGTTTTGAGCGACTTATCGGAGTCAGGTATTTTTATATTTATCATGTCAGAAATATTGGAAGTCCGCTGCTAGGCATAGGCCTCTCCAAGTGAGAAGATTTGCTCGTAATTTCCGCGATGTGCCAGCGTACTGATTGTGATAAGATTGTGCTGCCCAACCACGTCCAGTGCATTTAAGCTACGCTGTTTCTGATGGATATACCGCCACCTGGTTCGTCCGTTCCGGTACCTCAGTCGCCTCTTACGTCACCTGGTGCAGAGGGAGGTACTAATTTACTCCGTTGGTACCCCACGGCGGACAAAGAGGCACAATCGGACATTAATAATAATAATAATAATAATAAATTCCCACATCTCATACATTGACCTGACTCCGTGGTAAGTCGCTTAAAGCACTTGTGTTACGAATGCCAGACAACAGAGGAATCACAAATATACTACTTAAATACATATATTTTACACCCATACACAGAGCAAACACAAATATCATCATATAAATATTTGCTCTGGGTGGGAATCGAACCCACGACCCCTAGTGCATAAGACAGGATCACTACCATCTGCGCCATCGGGCCCCTTATTATCTTTTGCAAAATGCAACCATTCCATTTGAATTTTCTTAAGACGTTTTCACGCTCAACGATCAGACAACCGATTTTTTTAATGTGTCAACTCGTTACATTGTGTCTTGTGTTCCACGTTCTTGCTAGCTGTCATCCCTACGATTATAATTATATAATTATAGATGCGAAAGTAACTCTGTCTATCTGTCGGTCTGTTACGCTTTTCCGCTTAAACCTCTCAACCGATTTTGATGAAATTTGGCACAGACAATCTTTAGACCCTGAGAAAGGATATTGACTATATATTTTTAATTCGATATAAGGGTTGTAAGGGGTTGAAAGGGGGGATCAAAATATGTTTGGAAGTATCGTTGTTTTTAGAGCCAGAATCTTAAAACTTATTTTTCAGGCCATTGATTCGATATAAATAAACATGACATTCAAAGTATATAAGTTAAGGTAAGAGGTATATTACTCTAAAAAACTATTCCACACGGACGAAGTCGCGGGCGCAGCTAGTAAATAAATAAATGATAAGAAGCAAGAATTGTTTTGCGGACGGCACCTGCCCGTGAAGGCATGCGCGCTCGCGCTCAGATTAACTTGGTGCTAATGTACGATCGTGTATTGGTTAACTGCAGCTGGGTGATGTCACTCTGATATTAACCATAAACTAGCTATTAGTACCGGCAGTGTAGAATAGTACCCCCCCCCCCCCAGTATCAGGTGTTGTAAGAACTGAGCTGAGTGGAGGTTTTCCCGAAGGACTACAATTTGGGGATCTTCAAAAAACACCGCGTATGTCAAAGTTGGCAACTTAATAATTAAGCCCAACACGATATCACATTTCTGACGATGCAGTAAACGTTTTATACCGTGTATTGTTTAAACGAAATCTATTTTGCACCAACTAAATGCACAAGCAATTAGTTTTAAAATGATTTTATGAAACGTGACCATTGTATTTCTCAATTGTACAAAGTGTCAACATTATGACTTACGCGGTGTTAGAACTTAAACGACGATATGATTATTACCACCTTAGTGGTATAAAAAAAAGGCGACTTAGTTGTTAGCACCGACAGATGGCGGTATATCCACTCGAAACAGCGTCCAACCAAACTCAAATGCACAGAGCTGGGATGGGCAGCAGCAGTTGCGTTTGCCAACACGCTTGCCCAGCGCGGAAATTATGAGCCAAATTCTCTATGTCTTGGGGATGTCTGTGTCCACCAAAAACAGCAAAGTTTTATACTAAACTTGCACCCTCGTTTTACCCTTGTAGAGGGCGAATTCTTAAAAATTCTTCCTTACATTATAGAAGGACCCCTAGACAACATTTCAAGTTTCCAACCCTTATAGTTTAGGCCCTGACCAAGGTCCACAGAAAAAATGCAAATGTTCATTTGTTCCGCTTGTCTCCGGGTATTGAACTCACAACCTTAAGCGCACAAGATAGGACACTACCATCTGTGCCATCGGGCCTGGATTATTTTTATGTATGAGATGAAATAAATATACCTCTATACCTCTTAGCCGTGAGGTACCGTCAGGGCAGAATAGTACCCTCTCTACCAGGTGATGTAAGAGGCGACTTACGTACCAAAACCGATAGAGTAGCTCAAAGGCAGAGGGTGGGGATAAGTAGCAGCAAAAGCTGCACTTTATTATTGTCAATACGCTTGCCCAGCGCGGCAATTATGGGCAAAATCCCCCATTTCTTGGGGAGGCCTGTGTCCAGCGGCCGACTTTCGATAGCTGCAATGCTAATGATGACAAAATCCCTCTAACGTCAATTAATCATTGCTATTATAAGTTGTCTAGAAAGAATTAGTAAGTTGATGTGGCAGTGGGCTGGGCATTTGGTACGCAGAACCGATGGCCGATGGAGTCATAAGGTTCTGGAATGGAGACCACGTACCGGCAAGCGCGGCGTAGGTCGTCCACCCGCAAGATGGTCAGACGATCTGACTAAAACTGCAGGATCGCGCTGGACACAGGCCGCATACAACCGGTCCTATTAGAAATTGCTTGGAGAAGTCTATGTTTAGCTGTGGACGTCTTATGGCTGATATGATGATGATGTAGCAATGCAAACAAGTGACCTGGCCGTGAGGTACCGGCAGAGTAGAGTAGTATCTCTTACTCCCAAGTGTCGTAAACGGCGACTATGGTATAGAAACAGACAGATTGCCGTAGGTATATCAATTCGAGAAGGCTATGTCTAGCTGAGGACGTCTTATGGCTGATATGATAATGATGATGATAATGATTAAAACATGATATCGTCTGTCGGGTCAGCTTGGTGGTATAAAAAGCAACAGTCTATCGTACTTAAAATGACAATACAGTAGTCGATATGCAAATAAGAATAATTGGAATCGGATCCGTCTGTCCGTCAAAGGCGCCGACGATCAGTGAATTACACACGACGAGCGCGCACGCACTTTCTTGGAACTGGATGGGAAAAATCGTCTCTTTGATATGCCGGACTTATTATTGGATTTAATTAGTTTATTATAAGAATTTGTTCTGTTAATCATTTATTGAGCCCGATGGTAGTGATCCTATATTGTATGCCAAAGGTCGTGGGTTCGATTCCCATCCAGAGCAAATATTTATATGATAATATTTGTGTATTTTCTGTGTCTGAGTGTTAAATATATGTATTTAAGTAGTATATTTGTGATTCCTCTGTTGTCTGGCGTCCGTAACACAAGTGCTTTAAGCGACTTACCACGGATTCAGGTTAATGTAGGACATGTTGTGGGAATTTATTATTTATTTATCATAATTACATAGTGTAAAATAAAATTGCTTTCTGTCTGTATGTAACTATGTATGTTTAGATCTTTAATAATAATAATAATAATAATAATAAATTCCCACAACATCTCATACATTGACCTGACTCCGTCCACGCAACGGATAGTGACTTGGTGTTAATAGATCGAGTGATTCAGGAGAAAACAACAAATGAACATCACAAAAACATGGAATTGTAGGTACAAGAGGCGGCCTTATCGATTAATGCAATCTCTTACAGGCAACCTTTGGATGAAGAAAAAGTTAAAGCTGGTAGAAATTTTAAATGTAGATACTTAATAAACATGCACAAATTAAAAACAAACATACGTATATATACAGACTATATATACAGAGAGATAAAAATAGTTTCTTTTTATGTTAATTACTATTATACTTAGAATAAAATTAAATCACTTTCCGCTGTCTGTCCATATGTATGCTTAGATATTTAAAACTATGCGACTGATTTTGATGCGGTTTTTGTAATAGATAGAGTGATTCTAGAGGAAGGTTTATATGTATAATACATGCATAATATAGTAAATGTGGCTTTTAATTGGCTGATATGGTTATGGTGATGAACATTTGTGTTTATTCTGTGTGGTAGATTGTTATAAGGCAGCACATGAGGTAGACCTCATACAATAGGTCGTCTGCATTGGTACCTCACTCTCACCGATTTCTACCGCCAATAGTAGAGTTCGCATTGCTGTGTTCCGGTTTGAAGGGTGAGAGTGACAGTGAATTTACCGAGTTATGTGGCATAATATCCTCAAGTCACAAGGTTGGCAACGCGTTAGTGATATCCTTGTGATATTACGAGAGTCGAGCTGCAATGTAGCTTAATATCAGGCTGTATGCTTGTTTGTCGACCTGGTCTAATAAAAACAGTAATACAGTTAATGTATATATTTGTGATTCCTCTGTTGTCTGATGTCCGTAACACAAGTGCCTAAAGCGACTTATCTCCGGGTCAGGTTGTTATATGTTTTTTTTAAATTATCTATTATATATTTACTAACAATTCTTACACGAATACTAAATTACTTTCATTCTTATAAAATCTTGTTAACAGGCAATTTTACAAGTACAATTTTAAAGGCAAACACTGCATGAAAATATTATATTAAGGGTTAAAAACATATAAATATTAAATAATAAATTACTTTTACAATTAATGTATCTGCAGCATGCCTTTAAAATATTAACATAGGACACACGCGTTTCGCAAGTAAGTACTGTTGACAGATTACCAAAGACAAAATTATTATAATTAAAAAAAAACTTCAATCACGGCATAACACCTCAGAACGCCTTTACGTTAATTTTTGTTTTGTTTTTCTTATCAACAGTAGAAGGTTGTTTTGGAAGAAAAACATTAAAATACTAGCTGACCCAAGAAGTTGTCCTTTCTAAACGATGATATTTAATTCGAATTGTTATATTTAAGAAAAGTGTATTTATTATTCTAATGCTTTATCATATACAATATTCTTAGTTTTTTTTATTGCGCGTATATAAATAGTTTTTGTCACAAACTTTTTTAATGTAAAACGATGACGTTTGACATAGAATTGACAGAATGCGTGCTCGTATGGTGGTTAGGTATTCTTAAATTTTGTTTTTTGTGAATTTTTTCGTTCGTAATGACTATCTCCTGACAAATACAAACAAGGAAAATAAAAAGCGGTTGTCTGTAAATTCGGTTTACTGTCGATAGTTGAACGTGACACGTCAACGTCATAAGAAAATACTGATGAAATAGTTGCATTTTTTAAAAGAACGTTTTAATTTTATTTATGAAAATGTATTATTGTATAGCAGCTGTCCGCGCGGACGCATCGCTCACTCGAGTACAAGAGAGACAGATGTCGAACGCTGCCGAACGCGGGGCCGATTGTGCCTCTTTGTCGTTCGTCCCGCGCTCTCGCTTGCACTTCAAGCCTTAAACGGAACGCCTCAGAGCGGGGTAACGCCGCAAGAGTCATGATTTTTCGTGCGTGCATCCGACTCCATCGAATTATAAGACGTTGTCACGTCAAATAAAGTGAACTCGGTCCAGCCGTTCACGCATGATATCGTGACCAAGGGAAATAGGGAATCATTTATATAGATTGCCGTAAGGTACCGGCAAATTAGAATAGTGCCTACCTGTACCAGGTGTCGTAAGAAGCGGCTAAGGTACCAGAACCGACAGATGGTATATCCATCCGAGACAGTGTAGCTCAAATGCATAGGGTGGGGATGGGCAGCAGCATCAACACAGCGAAAGCTGCGCTCTGCGATCGCCAACACGCTCGCCCAGCGCGGCAATTATGGGCCTAATTCCCCCTTTTTTGGGGAGACCTATGCTCATACATCCAATGGCTGTAATGTTGATAGATAGCATGTTTACATAAAATAACTGTTTTATTTTATGTGGTTTATAACAAATCACGGCAATAAAGTCGTTTACATTATTACATACCTTACAAATGTTGACGGTGGATGAACTCGCGTGTAAACCTGCGAAATAGTATACGCAAAGGTTTTACAGGGATGTTTTCGGGGCACATTAAAGTTGTTTTTTTGTGTACAATCAGCTGGCACTATACTTTGTTTGTTTAGTATATATATGTGATAGTAATGATATGTGTATGAATCTATGTATATCTATGATTGTCTTTATCAAGCTTTAAAAGTTGTACAATATCATCTGTATTTTAGTTTTGTACAGTTCATACACACACACACTCACACACACCTCACACGCACACACACACAGTCACACGTATTTTTGTACATTTTCACGTATATTTATTTAAGTATTTTCATTATTTAAGTTCTTTTGTTAGCATTTTAAGGACGGGGGTCTTAGTCTGGGAGAAATGGTCCGCCATTTAAAAGAGTGGGACAGCCGCAAATGTTGTAATTTATTGATATATATATCAATAAATAGTTCTAGCGTTGATGAAGATGGCGATTATTTATTCTGTCGATAGGAAGTTTGTAAAATCATTTTTATTGTGCGCAGGTGTTAGTTGAAATCCAGTAGTCAATTTTTATAGTTTATTATTTGTTTTACGACATTTTTAACGACTGCTCGATCGTGGGTTGCGTCTTTATTGGCTGTCTGGTTGATTGAAGTGGGGTACCGATAGTAGAATAGAACCGTTTCTCGTAAAGGCGACTGAGGGACCATTACCGACATAAAATTGTATTAGGTATCAGGTAGGAGGTACCGGCAGAGTATAATAGAACTTCCTTCTTTACCAGATATTGTACGAGGCGACTAAGGTACTGGAACCGATAGATGGTTATATCCATCCGATATAGTGTAGCTCAAATGCTTAGGATGGGGATGGGCAGCAGCATCCCCACCGCGAAAAGCTGCGCTCAGCTCGGAAATTATAGGCAAAATTCCCCCTTTCTCGGGGAGGCCTATGTCCAGCCGTGGACTTCCAATGGCTGATGTGATGATCTGGTGGCACTCGAACCTGCGTCTTTCCCTTGTCAGGAATTATATTTGTGTTGTTTTTGTGCGAAGAAGGCAGCGTCATCTAATCAATGTTGTATGTAATTACTAGGCTTTGCTCGCGTGGAATACGGATAAAACGGTACGTCTACCTGATTTAAAACACAGAAAAGAACTTGGAACAGGATATTATATTAATGCACTTTTCATTTTAACATTTTCGTACCATAAAAACTGCGGAATGTCTATTCTGCAATACTGTGTACTTCTTTAAAGGGGTTGGGGGAAGATTTCCCAAAGGAAAAGGATGCTTTCGTTTTTATTAGTCACAGATAATATACATACTAAATTTTTTACCATGAAAATTGCGGAATTCTCCATACAAACATCCACCCGCCATTTTAGTGAAGTGAGAGATTCACAAATATAAATACTTAAATACACACATTTCACATATTTGTCCTGAATGGGGATCGAATCTACAACTTTACGCGCACAAGACAGGATCACTACCGTCTACGCCATCGGGCCCGTCAAACTCGTGTTTCCCTTTCCACATCCTTAGCGAACCGATTATCAAGATATCACATTCGAATTCATATTCTTCCAGCAGTATTTTCGGTTGATGCATCGTACTTGTCCGACGGTGCGTGACTGCTCGAGGCAATCAATTAGAACTGCATACTTCATCACGGATGCAAGGTGCATCCGCGCTTCTATCTTTCGCCGATGGTACGCGCGTCGCATAATGCCGACTCCTTTTAATACACCGCGTTTGACAAACGAAAATGCCTCGCGTTGTGTCGTCGAATTTATTGAAATTACCTGGTAATGTGAAGTGTTATTAACCGTTTCGCCGTGTGGTACAGGTGGAGTATATTCTACTACCTAAGTATACCAGGTGTCGTAGAATTGACTGAGGTACCGCAGCCAGCTGATGGCGGTATAAGAGGTAAGGACTCTCTCCTTTATTCATAGGACGTTATTTAACTTATGAATAATTAACTTACGTAAACTATGAATGTCATGTTTATTTATATCGTATCAATGGCCAGAAAAATAAGTTTAAGTTTCTAACTCTAAAAATAGCGATACTTCTATACAAATTTTCATCCCCCTTTCGACCCCTACAACCCTTATTTTCAATTAAAAATAGCTTATGTCCTTTCTCAGGGTCTAATGATTATCTGAGGCAAATTTCTTCAAAATCGGTTGAGAGGTTTAAGCGAGAAAGCGTAACAGACAGACAGAGTCACTTTCGCAATTATAATATTAGTAGATAAAACCTTGGAGATCAAGAATATTGACTAGTTCGTCGTTTTCAAAAAGCGATTAGTCGAGAATTTCATTTTGAATTATTAGAATTGTTTGTTCATTTTTTCTTTGCATTTAATTAGCCGTGAAGTACCGGCAGAGTAGAATTGTACCTCCCACTGCACTAAGTGTCGTAAGGCGACTAAGGTACCAGAACCGACAGATCGCGGTATATCTACCGAAATAGTGCAGCTCAAACGGATGGGCAGCAGCATCCCCGTCGCGAAAGCTGAGCTCCGCGATTGCCAACACGCTTGCCCAGCGCGGCAATTATGGGCAAAAAAACCTCCTTTCTTGGAGAGGCCTATGTCCAGCAGTGGACTTTCAAAGGCTGGTGTGATGATGAACCTAATTTAATGAAGAGTCATTTAAACAAATAGGTCACTATCAAGTTAGTCTGTCGGCACCAGACAGGTCTTAAAACCAAGTTTACTAATAATAATAATAATAATAAATTCCCACAACATCTCATACATTGACCTGACTCCGTGGTAAGTCGCTTCAAGCACTTGTGTTACGGACACCAGACAACAGAGGAATCACAAATATACTACTTAAATACATATATTTTACACCCATACACAGAGCAAACACAAATACCATCATATAAATATTTGCTCTGGGTGGGAATCGAACCCACGACCCCTGGTGCACAAGACAGGAACACTACCATCTGCGCCATCGGGCCCTACTAAGCTCAACAGTGGTTTTTTAATGGCTGGTATGGTATGGTTTGATGAATTATTATGGCAACAAATGTGTGTATTTATTTATTTATGTATACGTGTTCTCGTGTTAGTCAATATGTATTTATGAGAATAAATGTCTATAAACCGGAAACCGAACGCTTACCATCAAGCGGACCGTATGTATTTGTCGACCTGGTCTTATAACAATAAGGAAAAAAAAACAATTGTAAACTCGAACTTCCTTTAATTGACCATCTACTAGCAAAGCCGTTGTAATAATTGTAAAATAATCGCAGATCGTTTGAGACGGGAAGGCGGCTGACCATCCCAGCTATGTTGCGTTGGAGATACGCCATTTTGGGGGAATATAATGCCCTGTCGGTTCTAGTACTTAAGTCGCTTATCACATTAAATATAGGGGATAGTAATATTCTAGTTTTTTATCATCATCATATCCCTACTAATATTATAAATGCGAAAGTAACTCTGTCTGTCTGTCTGTTACGCTTTCCCGCTTAAACCTCTCAACCCATTTTGATAAAATTTGGCAAAGACAATCTTTAGACCTTGAGAAAGGATTTAGACTATTTTTTAATTCTAAAAAAGGGTTGTAAGGGGTCGAAAGGGGGTATGAAAATTTGTATGGAAGTATCGCTATTTTTAGAGCTACAAACTTTTAACTTATTTTTCAGGTCATTGATTCGATATAAATAAACATGACATTTATAGTTTATATAAGTTAAGGTATAGTGGTATGGTACCCAAAAAAACTAATCCACGCGGACGAATTCGCGGCCACAGCTAGCTTATTACTGATAAAACAAATATTTAAAATTTGGAAAATACAATTGTATTTTTTTTAATCATACATCTAATACCTGTCACTATGGTATGCCGCTTAAAGCACTTGTGTTACGGACATCAGACAACAGAGGAATCACAAATATGATACTTAAATAAAAATATTAAACACCCAGACACAGAACAAACACATATATCATCATAATAAACTGTCTGTGCTGATAGGAGATCGAACCCACTAATCTTGATGCACAAGATAAGATCGCTGCTCTATTTACACCTTCGAACTCGTCAAATGACACGTCCAAGCCTCGCTTTAGGTAAAATTTCAAACAACACGGATTTCCGTTAAACCATACTAGACACAAATATTACTTATCATGACAATCAGTAAAAAGGTACAGATTCTTGTTAGATTTAGTTTGTCTATGACTCAGAGATCTCGGGACTATAACATCCTATCCGGGATACCAGAGAGACGTGCATAAATCTTCCTGTGAATAAAAAAAATATTCTTTCCGTTGATACAGACGGGCTGTCAATATCAGGCATCCAATAAACTCCTACATTTATAATATTTATAATAATCATGAATATTTAAGAAATAATATCAATAAACAACACGCACCCCGCAAGACTGGCGCCAAACAAATAAAAAAAAAACAAAATCCGGTTGATTAAAATAGACGAAAAAAAAACAATGTCTTTTTGACACTCCCGCGTTCGAAGTTTTTAATTCACTGCTTTATTTAAAGGTTTGGCGCCAACGCGTGAAAAAAAAAACAATACAGATTAAAAAAAGTGTCGTGAGATACATTATTAGTATTCACTGTTGGTAGGAAACGGCGCCATGTTGCATACCTTCTTAAAATCGTGATATATTCTAAATTATGATTTTTTCTATAGTCGATGTGATGATTCATGATTTCTATTTCTTTAAATAAATAACCCATAACTTCCTTTGACCTGACTCCTTGGTAAGTCGCTTAAAGCACTTACGTTACGGACAGACAGCACAGAAATCACAAATATACTAATTAAATATATTTTTAACATTGTGCCCGTGACTTCGTCCGCGTGGAATAGTTTTTTTTTGGGTACCATACCTATTTACCTTAACTTATATAAACTTTGTATGTCATGTTTATTTATATCGAATCAACGGCTTTAAAATAAGTTTCAAGTTTCTAGCTCCAAAAATAGCGATACTTCCATACAACTTTTTATCCCCCCTTTCGACTCCTCACACCCCTTTTTTCAAATTAAAAAAAAGCCTATGTCCTTTCTCAAGGTCTAAAGATTGTCTGTGTCTTATTTTATTTAAGAATTTTTAAGCGGGAAAGCGTAACAGACAGACAGAGTTACTTTCGAATTTATAATATTAGTAGGGATTATGAACTGAAAAGTTTGTTTGTTTAAACCCACTAATCGCAGGAATCACTGGTCCGATTTGAAAAATACTTTCAGTGTTAGATAGTCTAATTGTCGGTGATGGTTATAGGCTATATAACATCACGCTAGAACTAATAACAGCGGAGCATACTTGATACTGGAGTTGTTCTACAACTTAACGCGAGTGAATCCGCGGGACGCAAGTAATAAATATTACGATATCCTCCAAGGTGTACTGTTAGTAAAGTTATAATTTTTTTTGGCTAATGTTACGCTGTGGGGTACCGGCTGAGTAGAATAATACCTCCCCTGTACCAGGTGTCGTAAGAGGCGACTAACGCTTTCACGCTTGCCCAGCGCGGCAATTATGAGCAAAAATCCCTCTTTCGTGGGGAGGCCTATGTCCAGCAGTGGACTTCCAATGGCTGATACGATGATGATGATGCTGGGTAACACTATTGCGGCCTGTATGCGCCATGGGTGTGTGCGGTGTCCTACTCTAAGTCTATGCAAGTGTGTTTATGTTTTTTTTCATTCAGGTACCTAGGCCTAATACGATTTATAAGTGCTTGTAATGACAAGCACTTATAAATCGTCAGTAAAGTAAGTAATGATAATACACTAAATATTTCCAATAATGAAGTGATTTTATGTATATTTATGCATAAAAAAGACGACCCTGATGACCCAAGGGGATCATAAAAGACATCTAACACTCATACTTTCATTAGGCCTACCTTAAACTAGTCTGCCGGCACCAGACCAGTCTTATAACTAAGTTTACTTCAGGTACATCACGCGACTGAACAGAAGGAACCTGTAAGAAAAACTGGTGGTGAAAAAGGTTCTACCAACACCACCTATGTAGTAATTGGTGCTAATAAAACCCCCACCGGCGTCAGTGAGTACAAATCATTGTCTTAATGCTGTTCAATCAAAAGTGGTAATCTGTATCTGTTTGACGGGCCCGATGGCGCAGATGGTAGTGATCCCATCTTGTGCGCCCAGGGCCGTGGCTTCGATGCCCATCCAAAACAAACATCTATATGATGATATTTGTGTATGTTCTGTGTCTGGGTGTTAAATATATGTATTTAAGTAGTATATTTGTGATTCCACTGTTGTCTGGCGTTTGTAACACAAGCTTTAAGTAACTTATCATGGAGTCAGATCAATGTATGAGATGTTGTGGGTGTTTATCCTTGCTATAATTTCTCCTCACTATAATCTATTTTATAGCCACGGGTTGCCAGTATAAAATAATTTAATGTTATTTCATTACATCTATACAATTAGGCAACCCCACGACGAACGCCTGTCAAATGGTTGGTAAAACGAGAATAGCGTCATAGTTGAGTACACGATTGCTGCATTAAGTGTGATTTGTAAATGATGGGGGGTGCAGGGGGTGTGTATTCTCGAGGGGGGTGCGTTATGAATTTTATGCATCGTCTCTCTTTCCGGATTAGGGAGAGTGAGATGGGATTATCGATATCGGTGAGTAGTCGATGTGTCTTAACGTACATACATGTGCTCCTTCGAGGTAGGCTGAGATTGGATAAAAATAGATTTACATTAGTCAGATCCTTGCAGGGAAGACCAATCAAATTTATCCTGAAACGCTTTCTCCGTACTTTGTTTACTGATGCTGCTTCCCTAACTTTATAACCCTATTTCCGATCTAACTAATTTATATTTTAATATTATATGTATTTATTGCATTTATTTATGCAGATATAATAATAATAATATACTCTTTATTGTACAACAATGAAAACAACACAAGAACATCACAAAAACATGGAATAGAAGGTACAAGAGGCGGCCTTATCGCTAAATGCAATTTCTTACAGGCAACCTTACATGTATGTAACGTTTATCTATTTTTATATATATTGTCTGCACTACTATATATATTTCTGTTTCGTGTAATGGTTTATTGGGAGATAATGCCAACTGGCACTAAGTCCGCCATTTGTAAATTTTGTAATATGTTGTGCAATAAAGTTCAATAAAAAAATAAATAAAAGACCGGTCCGGAAGATGAGAAAAACGAGTAACCTTGCCCTCTTCCCCGTTGGCGCTTAAATCGAGGTCCGACTGGTCCAGCAATAGGTTTGTCAATAACATGAGTTAGACATCATACAGAAGATTGTCTGCATCGATACTTCCTACTTCTACCGCGATAATACAATAGGTTATAAGGTTACTCCAGGTCAACAAACAAGCATACAGTCCGCGTGATAGTAAGCGTCACTACAGCATATACACGCTTGTAATATCACAAGGATATCACAAACGCGTTGCCAACCTTGTGACACGAAGATATCACTGTCTCTCTCACTCTTCAGACCGGAGCACAGCAATGTGAATACTGGTATTTGCCAGTAGAAATAGGTGAGAGCGAGAATAGTGAGGTTACCTCAATGATATTATAAGTGTCTCTAGACTGCGGTAACGCCTACTATCACGCGGACTGTACACGTCTAGTCACCTGGTCAAGTAAAAAAAGAAATTGACGTCCGTAGACGCTTTCTTCGGATGGTAAATCATACAAACTATAAAGTACTGGTTGTATATTTGACGGGTTGCTATTACAGAGGTTCAGGCGTGACTCATCCACGAACAACGGTAAGTAACAAAAATGTATTTGCAACAACGTCTACTAACACCACCACCAGCTACAAACTCATCGGAATTGGCTACCGTCACAGTTTCATCCTGACTTCCAGACTTCTGGCAAGATACACCACGGCTCTGGTTCGTTCAAATTGAAGCAATATTGAAACCTCAAAAATTAAGGTACGAAGCGAAGTTTAACCTCGTGGTCACAAAACTAGGTAAAGATGTTATTAAGCAAGTAAGCGATATACTGCTGTCTCCGCCAGAAACTGATAAACTCAGCGCGCAAACCCGACTGCTGAGGGTTTTCGAGGAGTACGAAAATCAAATTGTTGACCCCGACGTGATTCATCCACGAGCAACAGCAAGTAGCAATAATGTATTCGCTACAAGGTCCATTAACACGACCGCCAGCTACAAACTCATCGGAATTGGCTACCGTTACGTCTAGGTTTAGTTTCGTGATATATTTATTGAGGTCGAGATTCCGAAAGAGGGTTTTACTTCTCTAATTTCTCGGTGGAGGTCACGCCCTAGGAGGTTCAGTGCGGTATTCCGCTCGGTATTTTTTACAATTCCGGGTAGGGAGTCCTACACACTTTGCAGTACCCAGCTGCAATCATCATCATAGAAGCCGTAAAACATCTACTGCCTCCGAAGGAAAGGGGGATTTTGCCCATAATTGCCGCGCTGGGCAAGCGTGTTGGCAAACGCAGAGTGTAGCTTCGCGACGGATGCTGCTGCCTATCCCCACCCTGTGCATTTGAGCTACACTGCTTCGGATGGAAATACCGCCATCTATCGGTTCTGGTACCTCAGTCGCCTCTTACCACACCTGGAACAGAGGGAGGTACTATTCTATTCTGCCGGTACCTCACGGCATAATAATATATTCCTACAACATCTCATACATTGACCTACCTCAGAGATGAGTCGCTTAAAGCACTTGTGTTACGGACATCTGATAACACACGATTCACAAATTTATACATTTAACACCCAGATTTAGAACAAACATAAATATCATTATATGCCCATCCCCCAATGTTTTGTTTAAACTACGCGTCCTTGTCGGTACGAGGTATAAGGGTTATAGGGAGACGACACCTGGTATAGGGTGAGGTACTATTCTACTCTGCCGGTACTCCAGCTGCAATATGGTCTTAAATAGATTACTTACAAAAAGCTATTCTTCTATAATATAATAATATTTGTGTTTGTCCTGTGTCTGGGTGTTGAATATATGTTTTTAGGTTTTATATTTGCTGTTCCTATGTTGTCTGGAGTCCATAACACGAGTGCTTTAAGATTTACCACCGAGTCAGGTCAATGTATAAGATGTTGTGGGAATTTATTAATTCATCGATCCGTGAGGTACCGGCAGAGTAGAATAGTACCTCACTCTATACCAGATGTCGTAAGAGGCGACTAAGATAAAAGAACCGACAGATGGCGTTAATTCCATCCAAGATAGTGTAACTCAAATGCACAGGTTGGGTTGGGCAGCAGCATCCCCGTCGCGAAAGCTGCGCTCTGCGATTGCCAACACGCTTGCCCAGCGCGGCAATTATGGGCAAAATTCCTCCTTTCTTAGGGAGGCCTATGTCCAGCAGTGGACTTCCAATGGCTGTAATGATGATGATTATTTATTTATATATTGAAACATCGATAACCGCCGCACCCACATCCCTAACCGCAGCTAAGGGTACAGAGTCGACAGGATTTGCATCACAAATACTTGAAAGTAGATGGATAGTGATGCGCGAACAGCAAGCGTTGGTAACTGTGACGCTGTGAGCGCGGCGTGCTGAGGAAGTGGGGGGATCATGGTTTGTGAGCGGGGCCTGATTGTATTTCGGTTTGTTGATATATACATACATACATCCGTAGTACCGGTGGAGTGGTAATAGTTCCTCCTTCTATACTAGTTTTTGTAAGAGGCGACTAAGGTACCGGCGTCATCATCATACTGCTGGACATAGGCCTCCCCAAGTAATCTCCAATACCACCGGTTGTATGCGGCCTGTGTCCAGCGCGATCCTGCGGTTTATTCAGATATATCTATTTATACGTATATATGCGATATATCCATCCATGATAAAATGCTACTGGGTGGGAATGGGCAGCAGTATCCTTGACACCACGCCTGATTAAAGCGACAATTATGGGTATCAATCCCCCTTTGTTCAGTGTCAGGGTGTCAAAAATATGTATTTAAATAAATAAATTCCCACAACATCTCATACATTGACCTGTCTCCCTGGTAAGTCGCTTAAAGCACTTGTGTTACAGACGCCAGACAACAGAGGAATCACAAATATACTACTTAAATACATATATTTAACACCCAGACACAGAGCGAACACAAATATCATTATATAAATATTTGCTCTGGGTGGGAATCGAACCCACGACCTTGTGCACACAAGACAGGATCACTACCTTCAGCGCCATCTGGTTTTTATTTTATCCGTCTGTTTGAGGTAATCTTATTTTGTGGATAATTTCACTGGCAGGTAGGTATCTTATATAACTCATGTTTAAAGTAAATACTCTTACATTGGTGAAAGTAGTATCAAAATTGGTTCAATAGTTTTTGGTAATATTCGTTATATACAAATGTACAAATATGTAGTTTCTTTTTAAACTATTTTCTAACAGTTCACTGTTCGAAATTAAGCTACTTTTTTAACGGCTTACAAACTCGGTTCATTGAACTGTGTACGTTTATTTTTTATTCGGTTAAATAAATTGCCATTTAAAGTCGTCAAAAGAGTAGACTTTATTTTTATCCTTACCAATATTATAAATCTCTCTCTGTAAAAGTAACTCTGTCTGTCTGTTACGCAATCACGCCTAAACTACTAAACTGATTTCAATTAAATTTGGTATACAGATAGTCTAAGGCCTTAGAAAGGATATAGGCTACTTTTTCATTCGACATAAGAGTTGTAAGGGGTTGTAAGGGGGGATGAAAAGTTGTAAGGAAGTATCGCTATTGTTAGAAATACAAGATTGAAACTTATATACATATATAATTGGTAGAAGGTGACTAACTTATTAATACTAAGTCTAAACTATAAAGGCTGAAAACTTAAACTGTTGCATAGAACTTGCATAATGTATGAAAGCACTTTATAATAATAGCTTGATTAGGAGAAAATACGGGGGTGCAAAATTAATAATAATAATAATAATAAATTCCCAAAACATCTCATACATTGACCTGACTCCGTGGTAAGTCGCTTAAAGCACTTGTGTTACGAATGCCAGACAACAGAGGAATCACAAATATACTACTTAAATACATATATTTTACACCCATACACAGAGCAAACACAAATATCATCATATAAATATTTGCTCTGGGTGGGAATCGAACCCACGACCCCTGGTGCACAAGACAGGATCACTACCATCTGCGCCATCGGGCCCGTCATTTAATCAATTAATTATTATTATTTTTATTATAAATTAATTTAGTCAATTAGTATGAATCTTTGCTGTTTTTTAAGTAATTCGAATGAAATTCAGTATAAAGGTTTTTCTTTGAAAATCATAAAACACGTGTAAAATATTTTGCGAAAATCATCCCTTAAGGAGGTAAAGGGAGGTGTAAAGTTAGCTTGAAAACTGATAGAATTAGTATTAAAAAATGCATTTCTACAGTTTGGCGGTAGACACGCTTGCAGGTAAAAGGAAAAAATATAGATGATCTTAGTGGGAGGTCTACCTATATCTTTAATCTATTCATTCAAATTTCAAATTATCGTGAGATACCGACAGAGTCGATTAGTACCTCCTACTGCACCAGATGTCGTAAGAGGCGACGAAGATTCCAGAACCGACAGATATAGACAGGCGGTATATCCATCCGAAACTGTTCAGCTCAAATGGACAGACTGGGGATGGGCTGCAGCAAGCAACATCCCCGTTGCGAAAGCAGTGCTCTGCGATTGCCAAGACGTTTGCCCAGCGCGGCAATTATAGGCAAAAAACCTCCTTTTTTGGAGAGGCCTATATCCAGCAGAGGACTTCCAATAACTGCCATGATGATTATGATTGCCGAATGATATGCAATTAAATACATTTCCAACTTATAATCATTAATTCTGTTAGGGAAATATTTTTAATTTTTTTCACATCTCAAAAGCTAATCCAACAGAAAGGGGCGAGTCGAACCGCGGCCTACTGCTACCAAAATGAACAATTAAACACAACAATACATTTATAAACGCCTCGTCAAAGTCATGCATTAGGAACAACAGCGGCGCCCGTACCTTACCCTGGGGGAGCCCGGCCACGCCTACAAGCGATATATCGTTGACAGTGTCAAACGCTTTGTCAAATTCTTAATTGTCACTAATTTCTGGCGTGATGTTGGGCGGTGATTCGTATTAATAACTTTAATGTGCTTTTGTGAGTTTCGTTGCTTTTTGACATTAAAAAAAGAAATCGGTTTTATTCGGAAATAAATACTTATTGGTTACTAGCTGTGCCCGCGACTTTGTCCGCGTGGAATAGTTTTTTTGTGTACCATACCTCTTTAGCTTAACTTATATAAACTTTGAATGCCATGTTTATTTATATCGAATCAATGGCCTGAAAAATGAGTTTCAAGTTTCTAGCTCTGAAAATAACGATACTTATAAAAAAAATTTCATCCCCCCTTTCGACCCCTTACAACCCTTATATCGATTTAAAACATAGCCTATGTCCTTTCTCAGGATCTAAAGATTGTCTGTACCAAATTTCATCAAAATCGGTAGAGAGGTTTTAGCAGGAAAGCGTAACAGACAGACAGACAGAGTTACTTTCGCATTTATAATATTAGTAGGGATTACTTCATTTTATACAAAGATCGCCTGCATTGGCACCTTAATCTCATCGATTTCTACGGATAAACAGCAGTTCACATTGCGTTGAGGATTGAAGGGTGAGAAGAAGTGAAATTGCTGGATAATGTGAAATAATGTCTTCAAGTTACAAAGCTGGCCAGGATCTAATGATATCCTGGTGATATTACGAGCGTATACAGGCTGTGATGACGCTTACTATCATGGACTGTATGCTTGTTTGTCGATCTGTATATACCTTCCTCTGTACCAGGTGTCATAAGAGGTTACTAAAGTACCAGAACCAACAGATATATCCATCCGAAACTGCAGCTTAAATGCACTGAGTGGGGATGGACAGCGTTTGCCCATCGCGGCAATTATAAGTAAAATTCCTTCTTTCTTGGGAAGGCCTATGTCCAATAGTCGACTTTCTATGACTGATAAGATAATGATGATAAATTGAAATAAGCTCTTGTGTAGATTGGTGATAAAATATTTTGCCTGTGGTTATGACTGGTTAGTGAAAAAATATTTGAAATAAGTCCAGTTGTTTTTGAATTTATTTAAGAAGGATACAGAATTTTGAAGTGACAACGTCTTATAAATTGGTTTGCCGGGTGACACTTCAAGAAACTGCGTTACGCTCCGCTCACGTTATGCGCTCACAATGAGAGCGAGTGAGAGGCACGCGTCCGATCCACTCGGGCATGGTTAGCCCGCCTAAGAGCGAGAGAGACAGACATAAAAAGTGAAAGGCACGCGTCCCTTCCACTCGAGCACAGTTAGCCCGCCTAAGAGCGAGAGAGACAGAGCGAGAGAGATAGGCATACACACCGGTTCATGTCTTGCGCTTCTATTTCGCTTAGGCGCCTGCATATTCACATTAAAATTATTTTACCACTCAAAGTCGTTGTCACGTAAAACTTTCGCCCGTATACCGACTTTACAGGCAACCAATTTTTTTTTAATGTTTTTGTTCATATGTTACTCGGTAAACCTGAGGAGATAGGTCAAAATAATGTACTGCAGTATTATACATCTTAAATAGATCTACAAAAAATTCTCTATGGCAAATGCCTATCTCTTATGGATAATCTAAAATAAGCATTGTATTATCACTGTAATATTATCATTATATATCTTTCACTCATTTAATCTGCGCTATTAAAAATTGTATAGAAAATAAACACGTTTTTTGCAACCGCATTTAATGTTCGCATAATTCATGAGCTCCATTCAGTTTGTCCGTGTGTCACGTCCACAGATCTACAACACATCTGTTCCTAACTGCATTTTGGATATAGCAATAAGTTGGGGATCAACTTGTGTATTAAGTCTCGCTTATCTGAGACCGAATTCGATACAATTCTTTATTGGCCGACCATTATCACATCAGCCGTTGGACGTCCACTGCTGGACGATACTGCCAAGAGATATTCAAATGTATTTTGAACACCCAGACACAGAACAAATTCAAATATAGTTATATGAATATTTGTCCTAACTAGGGATCGAGTCCATGACCCTTAGGATAGGATCTACCACCTGTGCCATCAGGCCGTCAAATTCACATCAGCCACTGGTGGATATAGGCCTCACCAAGAAAGGGGGATTTAGCCTATAATTGCCGTGCTGGGCAAGCTGTGTTTGCAAGCGCAGAGTGCAGCTTTCGTGACGGGGATGCTGCTGCCCATCCCCGCCCTGTGTATTAAAGTTACACTGTTATAGATAGATGTACCGCCATCTGTCGGTTCTAGTACCTTAGTCGCTTCTTACGACACCGCTCTACTCCGCCGGTACCTCACTGTCAAGTTAGTCATTAGATATTTAGAACGTCTGTCGATTTAAAGAGTAGGAAATATAATATGACCTACATATCTATTACAGGTATTGGACCAATTTCCTAGTACAATATGTATAAGACGGAAGTCATGGCCTTATATAGACAGACAGATATTTTAAAGGACAATCAGATATATATATATATATATACATAGCATTAAAGTCTGTCCGTATGTAACGCTTTCACGGCTTAAAAATTCAACCTATTTTGATGAAATTCGGTATGTGTTCAGTGTTGAAATTCGGTACATTTCATTTACAACGAGATCACAGTTCTAATAAATATATACAAATTAGCCGGTACTCGACTCCAAATACAAGTTCATCCTATTCCGAAACATATTTATACTCTCACACTCCTTTATGTTGTTAGGCAGCTCATTGAACGGCTGTGCTCCTCCAAAAGGTACAGTCTTCTTTCCATAGGGAGTTCTAGGTGCTGATAGTTGCACTTTATTCTTAGTTCGGAGATTGTGGGGGTTGCCTTTTATAAACAGTCTTATATTACTTTTGAAGAAATTTGTTACTAATTTTTTTACTAATATTCATGTAATGTATGTGGATAGTTGAAACCCTAAGGAAAGACGGTTTTGATCCCGGTGAAAATATCTCATGGGATATGTAATACAGTCGAGTCCTACGTTTCACTGGTATGATGACTGGTATGAAAGCGTAACAAAAATACAGACAGACATTTTTTCGCTTTTCTTATATTAATCTACAACTGAATACATTTCGTTAACATTGAGACAATTTCGATACTAAGATTATTAAGCTAAGGTGTTTATTTGTTTGAACGCGCTAATATCAGGAATCACAAATCGAATTTTGAAAACTATTTTTGTGTTCAATAGCGCTTTGATCGTAAAAGACTATAGCGCGCAGATGGTAGTGATCCTGTCTTGTGCCCAGGGGTCGTGGGTTCGATTCCCACCCAGAGCAAATATTTATATGATGATATTTGTGTTTGCTCTGTGTATGGGCGTAAAATATATGTATTTAAGTAGTATATTTGTGATTCCTCTGTTGTCTGGCGTCCGTAACACAAGTGCTTTAAGCGACTTACCACGGAGTCAGGTCAATGTATGATATGTTGTGGGAATTTATTATTATTATTATAAAATACAAGTTATGCCCGCGACTTCGTCTGCGTGCAGTAGTCTCTTTGGGCACCTTCCTTTTTTAATCTAACTTATATAAATTTTGAATGTTACATTTATTTAAATATATATACAAACCAATTGCCTAAAGAATAAGTTTTAAGATTCTAGCTCCAACAATAGCGATACTCCCATAGAACTTTTCATCCCCCCTTTCGACCTTTCTAGGGTTTTTGAACTATCTGTGCACCAAATTTCATTAAAATCGGTTCAGTAGTTTAGGTGCGATTGCGTAACAGACAGATAGACAGAGTTACTTTCGGATTTATAAAATTAGTAAGGATCACTTTATGTCTATAAAATTGACCATTTCAAGTCTTGCATAGAAACCTTCTTGAATCACTCAGTCTATTTTAAATAACCGCATTAAAATTCGTTACGTAGTTTTAAAGATCAGGGACAACAGACGGCGGAAAGCAACTTCATGTGCATATTATCGACAAGCAGCCCAATGGCATAGACGGGAGTGCTCCTATCTTATATGCCAAATGTCGCGGGTTCGATCCCCACCCAGGACAAATATTTATATGTAGATATTTGTGATTCATCTCTTGTCTGATGTCCGTGCTTTCGTGACTTATCACGGATTCAGGTCAATATATGAGATGTGTGAATTTATTAAAATTATTAATAATTAATTTAATCCCCTTTTTTAATCCAATAAATTATGGACGCACTAATCTGTTACTGTTTGTGGGCGTGGTTCACTGTAATTCCTTTTAAGCTACAGATGATAAACTGTAACACAGGATTTTCGACTTTATTTATAACAACTATAAATGTGATATCCGCTAAAAAAGAAGATTTGGTACTCACAATTCAAACTCCGAACGAATTTCTAGCTACCGAATAAGTAGTTCTAACGATTTTCATATCTATTTGTATTAACATAGAGTTTAATTTCCTATACAATTACAGTAAACTGGTATAACTATATTAAAAGTATTGTTTAGACTTAATATAGGAAGCTTTAAGGTTCATTTTCGTTAGATGACATTTATGAATGAACTGTCAAAAGGAAAACTATTAATGCGTTTGCCCTCTGACATTTCGACAATGGAGATGAAAGATGGCGATATCTTTTGTTGATTTGTATAGTGTAGGGAGGATATCATTTTAGAAAGGATATGGCAGTTTCCGTGGAAGTTATTAAATAAAATAAATAAAACATTTAATTACACAACATGTGGTACCTGACTCCGAGATAAGTAGCTTCAAGAACTTGTGTTACGGATATCAAGCAACAGAGGAATTAGAAATTTAATGCTTAGATACACATAAATAACACCTTGACACATAACAAATGCAAATTGTCATCATATAAATATTGGGTGGGCGGGTTATTGGTCAAAGCAGCGATCGAACCCGAGACCTTTGGCAAGAAAGGACCACTACCATCTGTGCCCTGGGGGGCGTCATTTTATATGAATGTACGTATGTAAGATCTAGTAGTAAGTTTCATTCCAGTACTCCTAAATGTGCCGTGAGTTACCGGCATTAAAATAGTACCTCCCCATGTATCAGATGTCGTAAGAGACAAATAAGGTACCGAAACCGACTCGCCAATCATATCAGCCATATGACGTCCACTGCTGGACATATGCCTCCCTAAGTAATCTCCAATAGGACCGGTTGTGTGCGGCCTGTGTCCAGCGCGATTTTAGTCAGATCAACTGTCCACCTTGCTGGTGGACGCCCTACGCTGCGCTTGCCGGTACGTGGTCTCCATTCCAGAACCTTACGACTCTATCGGCCTTCGGTTCTGCGTATCAAATGTCCTGCCCACTGCAACTTCAATTACTAATCCACCGGGCAATGTCGCTGTGACTTTTGTTCTGTTAAATCTCTTACCATTGGCCTTATTGGCCAACTGAAAGTAGTTCAACGAGCTATGGAGAGGGCAATGCTCGGATCGGAGTTTCTTTGCGCGATCTACATTAATCATTAATACAATTTATTCATTATCATCATCAAACCAGCGATTAAAAGTCTACTGCTGGACATAGGCCTAGAAGTTTTTTGCCCACAATTGCCGCGCTGCGTGTTGGCAATCGCAGAGCGCAGCCTCGGCGACGGGGACGCTGCTGCCCACCCCCGCCCTGTGCATTTGAGCGGCACTGTTCCGCATGGATATACCGCCATCTGTCCTTTCTCGTACCTTAGTCGCCTCTTACGACACCTGACGCAGTGGGAGGTACTATTCTACTCTGCCGGTACCACACGGCTCCCAATTTATTTAATTAATATAATTTGTTACTTCACTGAAACATAAAGAAGAGAAAGCTTAATTATTAGTAAGTAAATTTATATAGATTATTAACTAAACTAGGCGAGTATAAGAGTTGATAGTAAAAAGAAGTGTTTCTTACTGTATCATCGTTCTTTAAAGACATATCGTCAATGATATTTCAATACCGCGTATGAAGCTTAAGTTAATAAGGTATATTTTCTATCTTTTATTACTGAATTTTCAACTTTATTTACAACTGCTACTTACGCGGTATTGCACTATCATCGACGGTATATTAAAAACTTCTTTACTTCCAAACATTAAACTAGATGTATCTTAGAAAATGAAAAAACAAATCTATCACACATTTCTTTATTCTAAACTTACATTAAATTAGGCAATGTACATAAAATATACAACTAACAATAATAAAATTAACTCGGTCGGCCATTTTGAAAATGCCTTAGACTCGCCGCTTGGCTCATTCCCGCCAATCTGGACGACATAGGCTCGAAGATGGGACTGCGAACCGGCAACACCGGTTCTTGGTTACCGGTTTTTATTTTGGATGTGTTCAAGAAAGCGGAGCTCTGCGATTGGAGGAAACTGGTGGGCCTATCTATCCTGTACTGCAGGTTCTGCTTCTCCATTTGGTGGTGTTGCGTGCGCACCGCGAACCTGTTCACGTGTACCGGTATGGGGACAACGATTTTCGTGCCGGAACCGGTTTTTCCCGAGTGGCTGCCGGACGCGAGGCCAGCTTTCACGCGTTTCCATTTCGCTCGGCGGTTTTGAAACCATATTTTCACCTGTAAATAAGATATTTATTACAATTTTTTTTTTGGCTTTATTTTATGACAGGCCCGATAGCGCAGATTGTAGTGGACCTAATTTGTGCGGATAGAGTCGTGGATTCGATCCCCACCCTGGGACAAACGTTGACATCAAAAATATTTGTATTTTTTCTGTTTTATTGTTTCTGTCGTTATTTAAAAGTATTTAAATTATTATATCTGTAATTCCTCTGTTGTCTGATACCTACAAGTGCTTTAAGCGACTGTCAGTTGACAATCTATGAATCCAGTCAATGACATGTCATGTGAATTGATAATATATATGTTGCTAGTTTATTTTTCTTTAGGCCGAGAGGCTTTTTGGATCAATAAACAGTTTGAGAATAAACATTCTCTAAGTATCAGTGATGTGATAGCCAACAAGCTTGCCTAGCACGGCAATTATGAGAAAAATTCCTCTTCTCTTGGGGAGGCCTATGTCCAGCAGTGGACCACCAATGGCTGATATAATGAAGTATCAGTGAAGTATACCAATGATAGTTTAAGACCAGCACTGTTGTATAGAAATAATGAGATAGTTAAAGTTTTAGAGACTTCTAACGAAGTTCTTCTTACTCCCACCTATATCTCCCGAAAAAGCAGTTCCTATTTAGAGGGTGAGAGGGACATTAAAATGATTGGGTAATGTGACAATATTTTTAAATCACAGGATTAATAGTGCTATCGGCTAGTTATAACATGACTCGTCAGTTTAGTCATGTAAAAAATCAGAGGGATTAGACTTTTTTTAAGTCAGACCAAGTCGACTAACAAGTATACAGTCCACTTGATACGCCTCCAAGGACATCACTAGCGCATTGCCAACCTTGTGACTTGAAGATACTATGGCATTTTACTCAGTAATTTCACTGCCTCTCTTACACTTCAAACAGGAACACAGCAATACGAACATTGATTGCTATTTGGCGGTAGAAATATGTCAAACTGTGGTACCAAAGCTGACGACCTTTGTGAGGTCTACCTCGTGTATTGCAGTGAAACATAACAATATTGATTGGTCTACTCACTTGGACCTCACTGAGTTTGAGTGCCGCAGCGATCTGCGACCTCTCCGTGAGGCTGAGATACTTTTTCGCGTGGAACTCCCTCTCCAGCTCCAGGAGTTGTTCCGATGTGAAGGCGGTCCGCCGTCGACGCGCTTTGTTTGCCTCCCGCGGCGCATCACTTGAGTCTTCCTGGTCTTGTTCCGAGTCGTTTCCTGCAGCAATAAGTTCTGTTATTGATCATCATCATCTTATCAGGAAGGCATGCCCAGTGCGGCAAATATAGGCAAAAGACCTCCTTTCTTGGAGAGGCCTATGCGTATGTCCAGCAGTGGACTTCCAATGGTTGTAATGATGATGAGTGATAATTGATGAATATTGATCCCGTTTTAAATCTTGTAATGTTTTAGGAAACTACCAGGTCTCATATGCTAGGATTACTCCAGATTAATAATAAAGACTCTAGACAACTCCTATGTAACCAATTTAGAATAAATAAATAAATAAATTACACAACATCTCATACATTGATTAAGTCTTGTCTTAATGCACTTGTGTTACGGACATCAGACAAAAGAGGATTCACAAATATTATGATTAAATACATGTTTTTAACACCCAGACACAGGACAAATTAAAAATAATTACAGGTACTTTTTTTAAACTTGATAATTGTCGTTTGCTGCTCAAGATAATGGCTTGAGTCTTGGACGGGTTGACAGAGACACTAAACATTTGTGACAGTTTGTGATGTTGGTTAAATCAGCATTAATCCGAGCAATGGCATTATCGTTGTGTTGCTATGTCCTATACGAAAACGGGGAATCAAAAGGGCGTTTTGTAAGACATGGCTTGTAAGAGAGCTGTTTGTGTACAGCTGCATCGATAATTTTATAGATATATGGCAAAATAGAGATGGGGCGAAATTGATGGGAAGAAGTAGGGTTAGGTGTTTTAGGAACCGGGATAACATAGGCTTTGCGCCATATACTGGGAAAGGAGCCATGTTGTAGGGAGAAATTGATAATGTGGGTCAATGGTGGTACAATAAAGTTAATTAAGAGAAAGACCATGCGGCGACTTACATCATTGGATTTGAGAACTGAAATAGTTTTAAAGTCTCACCTAAGTTTACAGGAGAAAAATTGAATACATTAGCTGACGGACGTGGCAAGGAAGTGTTTAAAGTTATAGTTGACAATTTTACAACGGGTTCTAGTGTGGTAGTGAAAGAGTGTTTATTAAGCTCGTTAGAGGAAATAACAGAGGTTGAATCGGGAGGGTTTTAAGACTTCCCGAGACCCTGAGAATGCAAAAACTTCCATACGTTTGCCGAAGATGATAATTGAACATTGTCGTGAATAAATCTACGTTTGGCTGATCTTACCAGTTGATTACAGCGATTTCGAAGTCTTTTGTATGTATTTAAATTAAAATCAGACCGGACTTTTTTAAACTTACTAAATGCACTGTCTCTTTGTGCCATGACTTTACGAATATCACTAGAAATCCAGGGAGCAGGCGGACGTTTAAGACTAATCGGAAGAATAGGAGCGTGTTTGTCAAAAAGTTGTAAGACAGAAGAGTTAAGAATGTTAACTTTGTTATCAATGCTAGACGCTTCCATTAATAGACCATTAGCGCATAAGATGAATCACTACCATCTATCTCGATATCTCCGTCCCGGAAATATCGAATAACATGCATGAAAATAATAACATTCAGTGGAATTGAAAACCATTTTGGAAGTGTGTTAAAAACACAAATTAATCTATTTGAATAAAAACTTAAATCTGACTGTTATGTAAGCAAGTTAAATAGACAATTTAAAAACCAATTATAGGCTGCAAAGCGTTGCAATGTCTTTGCCTGCACTAAAAAAAAAGTAATCTTGGTCATCGAGTGGCCAAACAGCGAGGAGGCGGGGCGATGACGCCGCGCTTTTTTATTGTCTGACGGCACTCGATTGATTTGACGACTCAGTCGATTTGGCAGTAAAACAGATGATCGTTAGGCGTTGACCCCAAAAGAGACCCTCCGACAGTGATGTCTTTTGTCGATTCTGTTTTTAAATAGAGAACAATTTCAAACGATATCGTTTTTCTTAGAACGTTATTTCTTTACAAATTTAATTAGAATTTACTTGTCTACTTAAAATCACTGCCTGAGTATTTTTTTTAATATATATCGCCCTTTGACAGCTACATTGTGCAGAAAATCTTGCCGCTTCCTTAGAGAAAATAAAGAAGATAGGATAATTAAAAAGAAAAACTAAAAAACACGCTTTTAAAATACATCAAACTAAAAATTTAAATATATTTATAACAAAGTGAAAATAATGATGAACAAAAAAAAATCGCAGATTTTAATTTGATTGCTAGGTCTACGGAAAATAGTTGTTGAAAGCTTATTTTTTAGTTGTTTTAAATTATATTTTATTTTTCACTTATTAGTTCGATTAAGTTGTTGAATAATATTGACTAGGTGAGTACTTAAGCTGGAAATTAGGTAGACGGTGCGCATGCGCAGGCTGCGTGCTCTCACATGTTCTTTCACAGAGGAATTTCTTTCATCCTGAGGATCCTGGTCAGGATACTGAGGTAATCTTATCGAAATGTTGTATTGGCACCGATTATTGATATGTGTACAAAGTTTCAATTGAATCTGTCCGTCTGAAGTGGGTCAAAATCAACTTCGAAGGAGTCGGTTACAAACATACACACATACATACAACTGAAGCTAATACAAAGCATGTAAAAAGTAGTCTATGCGTTTTCAAGATTAAAAATAAGCTCTGTCTCAAATTTCATTCATCATGTATCATCTATAGATATAAATGCTCTCGCTTATTGTAACCGTTCTGGTACCTAATCGTGTATCTATAGTAATATTATAAAGAGACCATATATTTGTTTGTTTGTCTGTTACGGTTTACCTCCAAAACTACTAGTAATCATCTTTCGCCATTAGAGAACTATGTCTTTACCAAGTAACAGGCTTTGTAACTATGTAAATAGGACTTGTATTACTGTACGTTTGTAACAAATAAGTTCCCACAACATCTCATACATTGATCTGTTTCCGTGATAAGTCACTTAACGCACGCGTATTACGGACATCAGACAATAGAGAAATCACAAATATACTACTTAATTACATAGATTCAACACCCAGACACGGAATAAACGTAAATATCATTATATAACTATTTGTCCTGGGTGGGGATCGAACCCACGACCTTTAGATCACCTTAGACCTTTAGATGCCGCTCTGAGCTAGCGTGTTGGCAAGCGCAGAGCGTAGCTTTTGATGCTGCTGCCCATCCCCGCCCTGCGCATTTGCACTGTATTGGATGGATACACTACCATCTGTCGGTTCTGGTACCATAGTCGCCTCTACCTCGCCGGTACCTCACGGCTAAGGAATGGATCCCGACGGGGATGCTGCTGTCCATCTCCGCCTTTTGCATTTGAGCCACATTGTTTTAGTTAGATATACCACCATCGGTCGGATCTGGTACCTTAGTGGCCTATTACGACATCCGGTAAAGAGGGAGAGGGAGATCTATTCTTCTCTGCCGGTACAGAGAACCTCCCTCTTTACTCACGGCTTATAATATCGGTATATTATGGTCCCCGCGCGGTAATTATGGGCAAAATTCGCCGTTTTTCAGGGATACCTATGTCCAGCAGTGGACTTCCAATGGCTGATATGATGAAGATAGACTCACTTGAATCTGTAAAGATTATATATCACTGATGCGAAAGTAAATTTTATCTGTCGGTCCCGCTTAAATGCTGAAACTAGTGAACCGACTTTAATTGAATTTAGTGCAGAGATAGACTAAAACCGGAGAATGGACATTGGCTATATGTATTGTGAGGCATAAACAATATTGTAAAGGATTGAAATGGATGGATGGAAATTTGTATAGAGGTGTAAGAAATAGAAGATTAAAACTAATTGTTTAAGCCGTTGATTTGATATAAATAATTAAAATATTTAACGTTCCTGAAATAGTTTCCTCTCAAGGGGGCAAAAAAGCAATCGGGAATAGGGGATGAAAATTTCTATGAAATCAAGGCGGCAAGTGAAACGCGAGTAAGAAATAAACGTACACAAAGTAAGCATTAACCCTAGGTTGCACGCGAGGTCTGGGGTGTATGGGTACCCAAAGGCAAATGGGTATACAAGGCGGACGAAGTCGCAGGCACAGCCTAATATCGGAAGCGACGATTATCTAATCTCAATATTGCTATCATTTTTTTTTAAATTGTAATGGATGCTGTTGTGATCGCAGCACTATGGTACGATCGCTGACACCGATTTGCGGACATAACTTGTCTACGCCCAAAAAGGATAGCGCTAGCAGTAAACGTTCTAGTACAAAATACTTCGCCACCAATGGCGGCTAATTCCTTGAAAAGAAACAGTTAATGTGGTCTTTAACAATACCCACGGCAGATACATCAACATCAAAAAGCCATTTGAAAATTCTGGTGCGCAATGGTGCAATTTCCTTGAAAAACCATCCATAAAACGATATCTTCGGCAAATAAATACGTTTATTTCTTATGGCCGACTTGACTGCGATTGACAGTTATCGAAAACGCTAAATGAATTGTAAAAACCTGCGCCATTTTATTTTTACATTACAAAAAATAAAATCGACTTTACAAACATAGTAATAAGAATCATAATATGTAGAACTGCAAGCATATCACTGTTGCAATGTGAAGATATAACCACATATTGTATTGCTCGAATGTTATTTAATTTTGCACCTTAAACCGAAGCAATAAAGGCTACGGACTTTTATTTAAGTGTGCGTGTGTAAGTTTGTAGACACATAAAGCTCTGTTCCCGCCATGTCCGCGATCTGAATTCCAAATATCGAATTTGGAACGCATTCGTAAATAGTGCGTCCCGAAATCGCTGGCGGTGTTCATTCGAGAATGCAATTTTAATCGAGCGGTTATACTCGATTTTTATCGGTAAACTCGATAATCGGAATCATTTCGGTCACGTTCGGTGCCGATCTAAATGTTCACACCGCTTGGATGTTTGGATGTTTATCGGGAAGGGAAAAATAAACAGAAAAGGGCTCTCAAAATGTACGGCTTTAGAATAATAAGTTGTCGTTCAAATGAAATACACGATAGCTATTGCAAATATAGACAGACATACAATTTTCATGTACCAGTCTTATACATTATGCTAGCTAACTGGAAGTCATTGAAGTCCACTGCGAGACATGGCTTCCCAAAGAAAGAGGGAATGTTGCCCATAATTGCCGCGCTGAGCAAGCGTGTTGGCGATCGCAGAGCGCAGCTATCGCGACGGGCATGCTGCTGCCCATCCCCGCTCTGTGTATTTGAGCTGCAATGTTTTGAATGGATATACCCTCATCTATCGGTTCTGGTACCTTAGTAGTACACAGGTGTCGTAAATACAGGCAGAGGTACTATTCTACTCTGCCGGTATCTCACGGCTACTCCTCGGCTCACCTCTTAACCATACTTATATTGTTTAATATGAAAAAATATTGCGACTATAAATTGAAATACAAACTATCGAATCTATCAAGTTAGATCAATACTCAGTGAGCAAAAGTTAATTTAAATCGGTTCTGTGGACTTAAAGTTCATCGGTTATATACTGAAACAAAAACAACATACTAAGTCTAGCTCGCAAATATATGCAGTATAACATCTCGTGGGTATATTCCTGGGGCGAAAGTAACCTCTGTTCGTTCGTCCCTAGGGACCAAACTATCTACATACGTAATCTTATAAAAACGGCACACCGCTTGAGCCGTGAAAGTAAAACTGAATTACTCTTACATTTAAAATACTAGCTTTCCAACCCGCGGAGATTCTTGATCTCCTGGAATAGATACAATATATGATATAGACAGAGTAGAATAGGCATGTTGGTATGTCCATCTGAAACAGCGCAGAATAAATACTACAGGGCGGGGATGGGCAGCAGCATCGTTTTGCCAATACGCTTACCCAGCGCGGCAATTATGGGCAAAATTCCCCCTTTCTTGGGGAAACCTATGTCAAGCAGTGGGCTTCGAATGGTTGATATGACGATGAGATGTAGCATAGTGTCGGACCTTTGTCGGGCATTACATATGGAAAGAATTACTGTTCGCTAATGAAATAGACAGACATATTTTCGGATTCGTCATATCATTATTATAGTTCGGCCATGTAGGCCGGATTGATGAAAGTAGAATAAATGCACAAATATATAGAGCGGAAGTGAATAGAAGAGTTGGTGTAGGACGACCGAGGTGAACATATCTTAACCAGGTAGAAGAGGTGTTAAAGAAGGGCCAGGTCAGAAGTACCAAGAATAAACGAGCGTGAAAGGACTAGCAAGGGGAGCGAGAGAGGTATACCAAGATCGTGACAAGTGGAGATCCACAGTCTCTGTCACCCCGATGGGACACAGGCGTGATGTATGTGAAATATAAGCATGGATTTTATATAAAGATTAACATCCTCGTGTCCATTACTTTGTTTCAAGATGATATTTACTACATAAATCAACTTGTCTCAGGTGTCAGACGGGACTCGAACCTGCATCTTTCCCATTACTGAGACTGCACTACTGTTATGCTACCGAGACCTAAAGGCCTATGGCAAGGGTCTAGGGCCTAGGAAAAAGGTCTCGGTAGCACAACGGGACACAAACGGTAGGACAAATATATATGTGATGATATTTATGTTATTTCTGTGTCTGGGTGTTAAATATATGTATTTAAGTAGTATATTTGTGATTCCTCTGTTGTTCGGTGTCCGTAACACGAGTGTTTTAACCGACTTACCACGTAGTGTGTGTTAATCTGGAAACTTAAAGCTTCTTAAAATATAAAACAATGTAAAAAGGTCCGCATTAAGCTATAGCTTTGAATTTTTAAATTATATATAAATATATATATATAAGGAGAAGAGGGAATAAACTATAAGAGATAGAATTTAAAAATTTTGCTTATAGGTTCCTTTTATAATGTAGGAGAGCACAAAAAAAGGATTATTGAAAATCCACCCCCTAAAGGTGTAAAACCGGGGTGCAAAGTTAATATGAAAGTTAAAGAAAAAGCAGTTTGCGGAGTAATTCGAATGAAATCCATTGTTAAGATTCTTTAGTAAAAGTCATGAAACACGTGTAAAATATTTTTTCGTTCTCATCTCATCAATTAAGCGAGTAAAATGGGGATGCAAAGTTAGTGTAAAAGTACTACAACTTAACGCGGGTGTTGTTAGTTAAAGATCATATGTCTATATCATTACATTCATAACTATTTCATCTACCATCATCATAATTACGATCATTATGTCTATAACCATCCCTTAAGTAGGTAAAATTGGGATGCAAAATTGATATGAAAGTTCTACAGCTTAACGCGGGTGAAACCGCAGGGTGTTGTTAGTCGATGATCATATATCTATAATCATTATATTCATAACCATTTCATCTACCATCAGCATTATTACGATCATTATGTCTATAACCATCCCTTAAGTAGGTAAAATTGGGATGCAAAATTGATATGAAGTTCTAAAACTTAACGCGGGTGAAACCACAGGGTGTTGTTAGTCTATGTATGGAAAAAGTTGCGAAAAGATGAAAATGAAATTTGACGCAGTTTAAACTTAATGTGGAGGAGAAGTGTGTCAAATTAATTAAAATAACCATTATACAAGTATGGAGTCGTGAGGCTGGAACGGAGACCACGTACCGGCAAGCGCAAGGTGGACAGACAATGTGACTAAAACCGGTCCTATTAGAGAAATCACTTGGTGAGGCCTATGTCTAACAGTGATAATAATAATAATAATAATAATAATAATAATAATAATAATAATAAT
>JACJUM010003212.1:1626325-1636923 GCA_020976665.1 Heortia vitessoides | reverse complement strand
AATAAGTTTCAAGTTTCTAGCTCTAAAAATAGCGATACTTCCATACATCTTTTCATCCTATTTTTCAACCTCTTACAAACCTTATTTCAAATTACAAAATAGGTTATGTCCTTTCTCAGGATCTAAAAATTGTCTGTGCCAAATTTCATCAAAATCAGTTGAGAGGTTTAAGCGGGAAAGAGTAACAGACAGACAGACAGACAGAGTCACTTTCGCATTTATCATATTAGTAGGGATAATATACTAGTACCTCCCCGCAGTTCTGTCTGTGTAGCCCTAGTTCCCGCCAGCCGCCAGTAACATCAGCTATCTGCGTGTGAAATTCCGTTCAAATCGATCAAGCCGTTTCAGAGGTTAGGAGGAAGCAGACAGATAAATAGTATCGTACACAATTCTATATCCGTGTCGTCATCATCATTATACCAGCCATTGGAAGTCCACTGCTGGACATAGGCTTATATAAAAAAGGGTGTATTTTGCCCATAATTGCTGTGCTGGGCATGCATGTCGGCAATCGCAGAGCACAGTTTACAGCTGGACTTAGGCCTCCCCAAGTGATCTCCAATAGGACCGGTTGTATGTTGTATTATATGATATAGGTACCACCATTTGTCGGTGCCTTAGTCACCTTTTGACACCTAGTACAGAGGGAGGTAGGAAACATATCTATCTACTCTTGAGAACGGTTGCCGCAGAGTGACTTGCGGTGCATTAAGTGACTTATCACGGAGTTAGCTTAAAGAGATGTGAGAATTTGTTTTTGATCTACTATTTTTAACACGGGCTAAGTGCTCTTCAACCCTTGCATTCTAAGAAGCCGATAAGACCGCGGAGGCCCCCTCATCATATCAGCCATTGGAAGTCCACTGCTGAACATAGTCCTTCCCAAGAAAGGAGTAATTTTACCCATAATTGCCGCGCTGAGCAAACGAATTGACAATCGCAGAGCGCAGCTTTCACGACGGGAATGCTGCTGCCTATCCCTCCCTGTGCATTTGAGCTGTACTGATCTGGATGGATATACCGCCATCTGTCGATTCCGGTGCCTTAGTCGCCTCTAACGACACCTGGTACAAGGGAACGTACTATTCTACTCTGCCGGTACCTCATGGCTAGCCATAAAAGGCCAATATTGTTACAGCCTTTTCCTTAGCTATTAAATAAGGAATTCCTTAATAATCTCGTTTTTGAAGTCTTGTCTCGTAATGCCATCACATTAGAACTTGTGGTCATTCCATTATATGCTTTATTGTGAAAACGATAAGGTCGATGGATTTTATTTGGCAACGATTATGTCTGTTAAATTAGGGCTGTCAAACATTAATTGATGAGAATGTCTATTTATTTATTTTTATTAAACCATGTCGACAAACAAGCATAGAGTCCACATGATGTTAAGAATCACCGAAACTTATATACGCTCGTAATATCACAAGGATATCACTAGCGCGTTGCCAGCCTTGTGACTAGAAGATATAATGTCACATTACCCAGTAATTTCACTGCCTCTATCACCCTTCAGACCGGAACACAGCAATGCGAACACTGCTATTTGGCGGAAGAAATAGGTGAGAGTAAGGTACCCATGCAGACGACCTTTTGAGGTTTACCCCATGTTATCCATATTAGGTTTGATGGGCCCGGGTTGGGTTCGATTCTCAACCTGAGCAAATATTTATATGATGAAATTAGTGTTTGTTCTGTGCCTGGGTGTTAAATATGTATTTAAGTTGTATATTGTGATTTTTCTGTCTGGTGTCCGTAACACAAGTGCTTTAAGCGAGTCAAGTCAATCTTTAAGTCGTTGTGGGAATTAATATTAAATAAAACTATTAAAACACTGAGAGCCCTGGGCGGCCATCTTGAATTGTTCATTTTAGTTGTGTTTTTTAGTATGGATATACCGCCGTCAGTCGGTTCTGGTACCTTAGTCGCCTCTAACGACACCTGGTACACCAGGACGTACTGTTCTACTCTGCCAGTACCTCATGGCTAGCCATAAAAGGCCAATATTGTTACAGCCTTTGCCTTAGCTATTAAATAAGGAATTCCATAATAATCTCGTTTTTGAAGTCTTGTCTCGTAATGTCATCACATTAGAACTTGTGGTCATTCCATTATATGCTTTATTGTGAAAACGATAAGGTCAATGGATTTTATTTGGCAACGATTATGTCTGTTAAATTAGAGCTGTCACGCTTGCCCAGCGTTGCAATTGAGGGCAAAATCCCCCTTTCTTAGGAAGGCCTGTGTCCAGCAGTAGACTTCCAATGGTATGATGGTGAAAGACATAGACGCAGACAAGTTCTACTATATTATATGTGTGGTATGCCGTATATTAAAGTGATAGGAATATCAAATGACAGTAAAAGATCAAATCAACCAATTAGAGAAAATCAAGTTAAATATATTGGCATCACCCCGCGTAATTTCCGCTCAAGTATTTAAATACCGGAAGAAAACATAGCTCTTAGTACTTGCTGGGGACATAGTGTTTAAAATTAATGTCAGGTTCACTAATCGAAAGCAACTCTGGAACGAGCTTCCGTTGAATATTAAGTAATCCCCAAACAAATTTATCCTGAAACGCTGTCTCCGTACTTTATTTACTGATGCTGCTTCTCTGACTGTATAACCCTATTTCTGATGTACGTTATTTTACGTATATATATATATATATATATATATATATATATGGTTGACTGGGAGATAATGCCATCTGGCATTAAGTCCGCCATTTGTACATTTTGTAACATTTTGTGCAATAAAGTTAAATAAATAAATAAATAAAAAAAATATTTATTAATAAAATATACGTATACATAAACATTTTCTATTGTAACTGACTCATTCGAAGACAATTTTGACCCAGTTTAGACAGACAGATTTAATTGAAACTTTATACACATGTCAAGAATCGGTGCCAATACAATATTTCGATAAGATTATCTCATTATCCTGATCAGGATTCTCAGGATGAGAAAAATTCCTCTGTGTGAGAGCAAGTGAGACTACGCAGCCTGCGCGTGCGCACCGTCTACCTAATTTCCAGCTTAAATACTTATCTAATTTATATTATTTAACAATATATCAAACTGAAAAGTGGAAAATAAAATTTAGTTTAAACAAACTTAAAAACTTGCTTATAAAATAAAATACACGCAATTTGTTCAGAATACAGTTATTATTATTAGTATATTTCGTATATCATTATTTTCGTTTTGTTAAAAAAATACATGCTTTGATGTATTTTAAAAGCGTGTTTTAGTTTTTTGTAGATTAATGTATAGAATTTTTCATAACTTTAATTAGGTTTAGTGCATGCTTTAGCCCCGTAATTGAAATTGAAATTTCTTATGAGTTAAACAGATTTCTTTTAATCTTTAACCCTACATTTTCATTGGTGTATCCCGGAAAAAAATATAGCAATTCTTCAATTTATATGATGTAGACCTCAGACTAAGGTCGTCTGCATTGTTACCTCACTCTCGTCTATTTCTACCGGCAAATAGCAGTGTTCGCATTGTTGTGTTCCTGACTGGAGGGAGAGAGAAGCAGTGAATTTACTGGGTAATGTGGCATAATATCCTTAAGTCACAAGTTTGGCAACGCGTTAGTGATATCCTTGTGATAGTACGAGCATCTATAGGTTGCAGTGACACTTACTGTATGCTTGTGTGTTGACCTGGTCTAATAAAATAAAAAAAAAATCACAAACACAAGACATCCTACAAATAGGAACCTGGAAGTCGTGTCAAAATTTAAATTCAGATCATTTGTAAAGTAAATGATATTACCAATCGCTAGACTGAACGCGACAAATTCCGCAATTATAAAACCGCAAACAAAATGTAGCGGGACGCAATTTGGCGCGCTGTCACTTTGACAGCTCGCCGGAAAGGGCGGGGCCGCCATTACGTCCCAGTTCCGCCGTCAGTAACGCTCCGTTTCACGGACTTTCGACAGAGAGCAGTCATAGATCAGCGATTTTCAGATGTGAATTTACTTGTTAGAGGGTACGGTGAGCAACACATCAACCTACTCAATTCTATCAAATTTGAACTCAGTGTCTTGTTCTTAATGATTAATATCGATTGCGAAGTTTTGACTGATTTGGGTAGGTAGATCTGTTGCTGCGTGTACGATTGTATGACGAAATCACTATGTTAAAATATGCTAATATCCTTCAATTTAGAAAACAATTGTTTATATTAATAGATTCGAATTGCCACTGCTCCAGGTGCCGTAAGAGGCGACTAAGGTAATAGAATCGACAGTAGACGGTATATCTGTCCGGCACAGTGTAGCTCAAATACACAGGGCGGGAATGGGTAGCAGCATCAAGTTACGCTCTGCGATTACCAAAACGCTTGCCCAGCGCGGCAAATATGGGCAAAAACTTTGTTAAGGAATTTATTGAGAAAATGTAGCTATTTGTAATTATTAATGAAATTTAGCTACGGTAATGCTGCTGCCCATTCCCGCCCTTTGTATGTAAGCTACACTGATAGATATACCGTCATCTTGTCGGCACTATTCTACTGTACCTCACTATCTTTTTCTACCGCCAAATAGTGGTGTTCGTTATGCTGTGTTCAGGTATGTAAGGCGTGAAAGGCAGTTGAAGTGCCGTGTAGTGTGACCAAATATCTTCAAGTCACAAGGTTGGCAATGCTCCACAGACTGCCGTGTCACTTACTATCAAACGGACTGTATGCTTGTTTGTCGATCTGATCTAATAAAAATAGATTGTCTGTAAAGTCGGTTTACTGTCAATAGTTGAACGTGACAATGTCATAAGAAAATACTGATGGAATGGTTGCATTTTTTAAAAGAACGTTTTAATTTTATTTATAAAAGTATCAGTTAACAGATGTCGAACGCTGCCGAACGCGGGGCCGATTGTGCCTCTTTGTCGCTCGTCCCGCGCTCTCGCTTGCACTTTAAGAGCACTTGCACGCCCCAGAGTGAGGTAACGCCGCATGAGTCATGTTTTTTCGTGCGTGCAGCCGACTCTATCGAATTATAAGACGTTGTCACGTTAAAAAGAACACAGCTTTTCACAACATTGTGTGACAAAGACTTAAGTGACAAATAGTGGTGTTGGTATTGCTATGTTCAGGTTTGAAAGGCGAGGGAGACAGTGAAAGTGCTGGGTGATGTGAAAAAATATCTTCAAATCACAAGGTTTGTAATGTTTTATAGACTCCGGTATCACTGTGTCACTTAGTATCAAGCGGACTGTATGCTTGTTTGTCGATCTGATCTAATAAAAGGGAATACAACTCTTCACAGCATTGCGCAACAAAGACTTACGCGACATGTCACTTCTGCAGTTTACAATTCTCCACACACAATTTGCCACCACTCCAAACCTCTTTGATCTTCCCGGTAGAGATCATTCGTCGAGTGCCTCTAATGGGATAATTAGATTTATCTATGGTTTACCATCTTTTTGTTCGGCATAATAAATAATCCGTGCAAGCGTATTCAAGTTGGAAAACAAATCACTTTATAGCTATACACTAGCGGCATAGCGCGGTTTCGACCGGATATTAAAAAAAATATAGCTGATTTTGCATGCTGATAATGTATATTTATTATATAAAATATATTTTAGAAATCAATTCAGTAGTTCTTGAGTTTATTTGTTACAAACATACAAAAATACAAAGTGGTATCTACTTGTATTTTTTTAATGTTTAGTATTTGGCCTTTGTTACTTGGTATAGATGCAGTATGAGTTAAATCTTAACAAATTCACAGAAGGATTAGTAGGTTGAAGTGGCCGAGGCAGGGCATTTGGTACGCAGAACCGATGGCTGATGGAGTCGTAAGGTTCTGGACTGGAGACCACGTACCGGCAAGCGCAGCGTACGGTATCCACCCGCAAGATCGCGCTGGACATAGGCCGCATACAACCGGTCCTATTGAAGATTACTTAGGGAGGCCTGTGTCCATCAGTGGACGTCTTATGGCTGATATGATGATAAAATCTTTTTTCTGCATACAATTAGTTCAGATTAATCTTTATATAAATAAAAACTGTGTCATGTACCAACACAAAACATACTTACATTTAGATATATATGTACTTAGTTAAGACTGGACAACGTCTAACGGGTCAGCTAGTTCTATATGTCAAATAAATAAAAAGATGAAATGTACTTCTGAACGTAAACTTCGGATATAAATTAAGTTAGCAATGTTTTTGAATTATAAGTACAATCTAAACTTCTTACAGTTGTATTTTTTCTAATCATCATCATCATCATCATTATCATCATCATACTACCCATTGGAAGCCACTGCAGACCACAAGCTTCCAAAAAAGGGAGAAGGAAAATTACGTGTCACGTTGTTTGTCCGAGATGAACTTCTAATATACGGAACCGATTTTATTTTATTAGACCAGGTCGACAAACAAGAATACAGTCCGCGTGATAGTAAGTGTCACCGCAGCATATAGACGCTCGTAATATCACAAAGATGCCAACCTTGCACGATGAAAATAGCGCGTTGCCAACCTTAAAGATATTATGTCACATTATATAGTGATTTCACTGCCTCTCTCACTCTTCAGACCGGAACACAGCAACGCGAACTGCCGATAAACTGCTGCGTAGTCTGGTAGATTATATATACATATATCATTATATACATCAAAAAATTGGTTGCCTGTAAAGTCGGTATACGGGCAAAAGTTTTACGTGACAACGACTTTGAGTGGTAAAATAATTTTATTGTGAATATTCATTCGTATAGTAGGAATAAGGATGAAATAATAGTAACAATTTAAAACATTTATTTATACAAAGAATTATATTTTAAACATTAATTTATACAAAGAATCTCGCACTGAATTTCATATTAACAAAATTTTATTTTTACCTTTACACATACATACGTATTTATATACAAATATACATACAATAACTTGCAATACATTTGTGTAACACACGTCACAATGAGAGTGAGTGAGAGTGACGCGTGCCTCTCACTCGCTCTCATTGTGAGCGCATAACGTGAGCGGAGCGTAACGCAGTTTCTTGAAGTGTCACCCGGCAAACCAATTTATAAGACGTTGTCACGTCAAAATGTAATAAAATTATAAAATACAAATAAAGTGTACATTGTACCGCGGATCCGCTGTCATCCCTTAGCATCTACTTGATGCCTCACGGACCCTTGACCTACCAGAAAGCATTTACATCACTATGCAGAAAACGGCAATTCTTAACACCTGCCGTATTGTCAGAAAGTTCTTGCAATATGATACTTCTGAAGTTCACTTGGCCTAAGCCCGTGAATTTTATTTATATAAACACCCTCAGTGTTATAAGAAATTAAAATAATATTTATAAATACTTTATTGTACACCAAACATAAAATACATGAAAAAAAACAGTTATTATAAAGTACATTGGGCGGCCTTATCGCAAATAGCGATTCCTTCCAGGCAACCTTTAGATGGAAAGAGTTCGATAGAAAAATATAATAAATATTAGATGAAAAGCGATCAGATGGCCTGTCTTTGATACTGAGGGGAGAGGAATCGTTGCGTTTCATGGGATTTCACATGTGTTTGTACTTTTAGTCCCTCGCATGTGACCTCAACCGCGGCCAAATCTGGTGATGCAGCGGAAACGGCTGCCAGACTTAAAACAGAAAAATACAGTTCATTGGCAGCTAATTATTTTTTCGTGCCAGTTGCTATTGAATCATCTGGTGCATAGAATAGGGAAGGAAACTGCTTTATCAAAGAATTTGGAAGGCGTTTGGTGGACCGGGGATTGGACCACTGCTCCAGGGCTTTTCTGATGCAGAGGACCTCGCTTGCTGTGCAGCGTGGAATGCTGCAAGCATTCTGGGAACCTTTGAACCCGTGGAATACATATATTTTTTTTAGAATAATATACATAATATAAATAGATTGTATTTAAAGAAATATAATTAGGTATAACTATAAAGAATTCCTATTCGACTTCGCAGGAACGCACATGTCGTCTCTTTGCTATACAAGCTATTGTTCTGTCCATTCCCTCCTACTTATCTAAAAAGTCACTTCGTGTTCCTTGAGGACAGCCATGAAAAATCCCTAAGATCGTCAGAGAATTTATCACTCAAAATGCCTCCGCATTCCACAAGCTTCTATAGCAAATCCTTTACAGTTCAAGCCGTTCGTTTGTGGAATGCGCTCCCCCTTGAAGTGAGATCTGCTCGTTCTCTTTCTATTTTTAAGAGAATGGTGAAGAAGTATTATCTGTCACTTTGATATTCCTTGTTTTGTAACTATATCCTTTATATTCCATGTTTTTGTGATATTCAAGAGTGTTGTTTTTATTATTACTACTAGCTGTGCCCGCGACTTCGTCCGCGTGGAATAGTTTTTTGGGTACCATACCTATTTACTTCAAATTATATAAACTTTGAATGTCACGTTTATTTATATCGAATCAATGGCCTGAAAAATAAGTTTTAAGTTTCTAGCTCTAAAAATAGCGATCCATGCAAACAACTTTTCATCCCCCCTTGCAACCCCTTACAACCCTTATTTCGAGTTCAAAAATAGCCTATGTCCTTTCTTAAGGTCTAAAGATTGTCTATGCCAGATTTCATCAAAATCGGTTGAGAGGTTTAACCGGGAAAGCGTAACAGACAGACAGACAGACAGATAGACAGACAGACAGAGTTACTTTCGCATTTATAATATTAGTAGTTAAGTAGTTATTACTATTATAATGAAAGAAAGTGATCCTTCACCAAGCGTTTACACACATATATGTACTCTATCATAAATAAATAAATCTGAATGCTTGCGGTAGACATAGGTGAGAGGGAGGTACCGATGCAGACGACCTTTAAACGAGGTAGAACTGATTATTAAATCAAATTTAAATTTATTTTTCCCAATTATTTTTTATCAGGCGCTTTATTTAGTGCCAGGTAATTGAGTACCGAAAATATTTCCCGAAACGTGACCGCTTATTATGTCCAATTAAACGACTATCAAACACTATGATTATATTGTGGGCTCGCTCACCAATTCGTGGGCATTGAAAAACAAACTGAAATTAGTCGAGTCGTATAATTTGGGACGAATTAACGAATCAATATTCATTTGTAATTACATGGGGGTGGTTGGGCCAATGTTTGTGATGTTTGGCAAACATTAATAATAATAATATTGATTAAAAACTGTTGTGGGCATGACAAGTTCAGGGATTAAGGAACACTTTCATGACCTTTAACAACCACATATTGATATGGAGGCATCAAATAAATGGCTTAAGTTAGGTGCACTTTTTCCAGAAACAGAAAGTTTGATTGAACAGACAGTATGATAGCAATTCAGGACCAAATTATTAATACAAGAAATTATAAATAAATACATCCTTAAAGAATCGGAAATCACCACAGATAAATGTAGACAATGCAATAGACAATCCAAAACTATCCAACACATAACAAGCGCCTGCCCTATCCTCACCCAAACGGATTATTCTCTCCGCCATAACCAAATCTGTAACATAATTCATTAAAAATTAGCTATCGATATATACATAAACTAGTTACTGCTAAGCCCTTGTCATGTTTCCAATATAGCCCAAAATCAATACTAGAAACCGGATATTCGCGGAAATACGGCATGGCTGAGCTTATCCAATGTGGTACCGGAAGAGTAGAATAATAAAATCATGGATATAGAAAACGAAGCACTTTTAAAACAATGACAGTTTCATACAACCTTTACCCCCATTTGGAAGCTGTTTAAGAATAGCCGTAAGGTGCCGGCAGAGTATAATAGTACCTCCTCCGTTATCAGGTGTTGTAAGAGGCGACTAAGATACCAGAACCGACAGATGGCGGTATATCCACCCGAAATATTGCAGCTCACAGCAACACGCTACCCCAGCGCAGTATTTATGGGCCAAATTTCTCCTTTCTTGGACCTTTCTTTTGAGGCTTGTGTCCAGCAGGGGACCTCCAATGGCTGGTATGATGAAATTTACAGTTATGTCTTATGGCATGAGGTTCATTTTAAAATGATATGTTTAAACCTATATGTTATCATCATACCAACCATTAGAAGTCCACTGCTGGACATAAGTCTCTTTAAGAAAGGAAGTATTTTGCCCATAATTGCCTTGCTGGGCAAGCGTGTTGGCAATCGCAGTCCAGCAGCTATCGCGGCAGGGATGCTGCTACCCCGCCCTGTGAATTTGATATACCGCCATCTGTTGGTTCTGGTACCTTAGTCGTCTCTAACGACACCTGGTGCAGTGGGAGGTACTATTGTATTCTGCCGGTATCTCCCGGCATATCTATATGTTATGCACGATTATAATAATAGCAGAAGTAAATTTAATTTAAATAATTCAATGTATAAGTGAAAATCCATTTTCAATAACACAAGTTCTCACAAACATTTGAACCAACGTTGGGCCAAACATTGGCCAAGGGAAGAGTTGGCGGTAATAGCGGTCCAACAAAACACGGTCATTTGCGCTGTTTCTAATTGTTTGAACAAATACCCGACGACATGTTGCCGCGTAGACCTACAAAAGTACAGACATGCCAAACACTACATTATATAA
>JACJUM010003212.1:1577373-1609633 GCA_020976665.1 Heortia vitessoides | reverse complement strand
GACTGACTGACTGACTGACTGACTGACTGACTGACTGACTGACTGACATTTCAATGCAGGGCCATAAAATAAGGGTTATAAACTTTCACTGGGCTTTTTTTATAACATAGGGGAGCGTTTAGAAAGAATTTTTGAACATGTATCCCCTAAGGGGGTATAACTGTGGTGTGAAACTGGTAGCATATGCCATTTTTGAAATTATTCGAATGAAATTCAGAATGGAACTCAATTATTTTTCGAAAATGATCTCTTAAGGTGGTGGTCACTATGAAAATTGTACATCTTAATTTTAATATTTATTCTTGAGAAAACTGTGTATCAATATATAATCCCTTCGCGATTAACGTCCTTCAAACCTTTAAGGCAAATGTAATCTTGATGTATGGATATCAACTGGATTGCTTCATCACCAGCTCAAGGTGACGGCAACTCCCGCGCCAGGGTACAATTCAAGCTGCCCGATGGTACCTCACACACGGCGCACTTCGACGCTGACGGTACCCTTTCCGACGTACAGAGATACATCGCGGATAATTTGCAGGTACTCTTATGAATAAGTCGACAAACAAACATACCGCAGCAAACACGCTCGTTACATCACATGGATATCACTAGCCACCCTTGTGACTTGAGGATACTATCACCCTTCAAATCAGTACACAATAATGCAAATACTGCTGTTTTCTAGAAGGAGTAGAGAGTGAGGTACCAATGCAGATCTTTGTATCAGGTCTACCTCATGTTAAGATCTTTGGATGACGATGGAGATGTAGATTTCCAATATGGAATGGTCGGGTGGTCGAAGGTGCTACAAGCCCTTGATCTCAATACCATTCAAATGTCAGCAGGGATATATATTGGGGTAGTAATTACCAATGTTAGAAGTAGAACCCCCCATGAATGGAACTTTTAACTGTTTTAGACCTGATTCAAAGGTCGTCTGCATTGGTACCCCACTCTCACCTATTTCTACCACCAAACAGCTGTTCGTATTGCTATTCCGGTTTGAAGAATGAAAGAGGCAGTAGAATTATTGGGTGATGTGAAATAATATCTTCAAGTCACAAGGTTGATCGTGGTAGTGATATCCTTGTGATGACACAAGCGTGTATAGGCTGCAGTGACGCTTACTGTCACGCGGACTGTATGCTTGTCGATCTGGTCTAATAGAAATATAATAATTAAACACAATGAGCTGAGCCGGTAGCGATCTTCGTTTGCTTTTCGTATTGACTGGGTATACCGCCGTCTACTCTGGTGCCATAAATACCTAACGTACAGAGGTACTGTTCCACTTGGATGGTATCCTTGGACGAGCACGATGCTGCATTCGGTAGTGTTCACATCTTGTGCGCCAAGGGTTCATTCTCCATCCAAGACCAGGACTTCGTCATACAACCTATCACACCTTTATCTGACTCCGTGCTCCAGTAACTTAAAGCATTCGTGTTGCGGATATCAAATAGTAGAAGTATTTCAAATATGTTTAACACCCAGACACAGTACAAACCCTAATGTTAATCCAATAAATGTTTTTCCTGGTTAGGGATCACACCTACTACCTCTGATGCATACGATAGGGTCACTACAAAGCGTCATCGGACCTATCAATTTCTGTGATGAATTTATGTGTTTGCTCAGTGTCTGGGAAATATGTATTACAATAATATATTTGTGATTCTTCTGTTGTCTGTGTATCACAAGTGGTTTAAGAGACTTACCACGGAGTCAGGTCAATGTATGTGATGTTGTCAATTTAATTTAAAAGCTTTTATATCTCCCGTCAGTTGTCAGCGTCCTCGTTCTCCCTCTGGACCGCCTTCCCCCGGCGTGAGCTGACGCAAGTTAATGCGACTCTTCGCGCCCTCGAGCTGGCACCATCAGCCGCCCTGCTGGTGATGCCGCGGCAGCAGCCGGCGCAGGTCGCCACGCTATCCGGAGTTGCCAGTCTTATTGGTGAGTCATGTTGACCTGGTACAGCATCCACTGTTGGATATTGGATTCTCCAAAAAAAAGAGGAAGTTTATCCGTAATTTTGCAACTTCGCGAGGAAATTGCTTCTACCCATCCCCGCCCTGTTCATTATATCAGCAATTGAAATACACCGTTGGACATAGGCCTCACCAAGAAAAGGGGTATGTTTCCCTTAATTGCCGCGCTGGGTAAGCGTGTTGGCAATCGCAGAGTGTACTTTTCGCGACGGGGATACTGCTGCCCATCCCCGCCCTGTGCATTTAAGCTACATTTTCGAATGGATATACCGCCATCTGTCGGTTCCGGTACCTTAGTTGCCTCTTACGACACCTGATGCAGTGGGAGGTACTATTTATTCTATTCTGCCGGTACCTGACGGCACGGCTTTATAACATACATAAATAAATAACAGGCACAATATTCCTCTTCCAGCATTCTTTACCCAAATCTTTACCTCGCTCGCCCTGGAGCCGTGCCAGAACCTGTTCATCTGGATCCGCAACAGGCTGTTCCCTAGGCCGCCGGCCGGCCCCCCCGCGTCCAACACGAGCGCGTCCCCGCCACCCCCACAGACGGCGGGGGTGAGACGCCGGGGCAACGTGCATCGACTGCCGGGGGACGCGGCGGGGGATGATGATAACAACACGTGGAATGGTAATTCCACGCAGCAGATGTAGGGTAAGTCTTTTTTTTTATATCACACTAGGTGTGCCCGCGAGTTCGTCCGCGTGGAATAGTTTTTTTTGAGTACCATACCTCGTTACCTCAACTTATATAAACTTTGGATGTCGCGTTTATTTATATCGAATCTATGGCCTGAAGAATAGTTCTAAGCTTCTAGCTCTAAAAATAGCGATACTTCCATACAACTTTTCATCCCCCTTTTTGACCCCTTACAACGCTTATTTCGAATTAAAAAATAACCTATGTCCTTTCATAGGGTCTAAAGATTGTCTGCCAGATTTCATCAATATCGGTTAAGAAGTATCGAAGAAGGGAAAGAGTATCAGACAGACAGAGTTACTTTCCCATTTATTAGAGATATCCATCATCATTATACCAGCCATTAGAAGTCCATTGCTGGACATTTGCCCCCCCAAGAAAGGGGGAATTTTTCTCAAAACTGCTTGGCTAGGCAATAGTGTTGGGAATAGAAGAGCGGAGTACTCGCGTCGGGGATGCTGCTGCCCATGCCCGCCCTGTGCATTTGAGCGGCACTTTCGGATGTATATACCGCCATGTATCGGTTCAGGTACCTTAGTCGCGTCTTACTACACTTGGTACAGAGGGAGGTACTATTCTACGCTGCCAGTACCTCACGGTATCATCATTTATTGACGATGATAAATCTTTATATATAAAAATTAATCCCTATTTCCCTTGGTCACGCCATCACCCGTAAACGGCTGGACCGATTTCGATGTTGTTTGTTATTGTCAGGAGATGGTTTTTATGAAAGAAAAAAATCAAAAATATGCGAAGATAATTATAAAAATGTTCGAATACTTAACAAGCATATACTAGCTGACCCGACAGACGTTGCCCAGAGCGAAGCTTCGTGACGGGATTGTTGCTGCCCATCCCCGCCCTGTGCATTTGAGCGGCATTTTCGGATGGATATACTGCTATCTGTCGGTTCCGGTACCTTAGTCGCCTTTTACGACACCTGGTACAGGAGGAGGAACTATTCTACTCTGCCGGTACCTCACGGCTATATAAAATAGCTAACATTAATTTCGACAGAAATAAATAATATTTAATTTAAATGAATAATGTTTTTTTTTTGTTTCAGATATTCGTATCAACCATAATGTAGTTCAAAATCAAACTTTACAATCTACAATTGAGTGTGAATTTCGGACTGTATATCGCATACTGGCCAGCGGTTCCAAAACTTTACATACAGACCCATTTCTTATATCTTTATACGGTTATTGGTAATTCATGAATCTGTCGGAGTCGGTTATACAGATATATAGTAAAGTTTTTAACTATGCCCAAGTATTTTTTGGTGCCTTGTGAACTATACTTGATAAATAAGAGGCATATCAAGCGACGCCCCCCTTTTTAACCCGCATTAAGTTGTAGAACTTTTATACTAACTGCACCCTAATTTACCCACTAAAGGGATGAATTTAGAAAAATATTTCCACGTGTTTCATAACTTTCAATCGATAATATTTATACTGAATTTCATTTGATTCCCTTCAAAAAAACAGCAACGTTTCATTTGCACCTTCATTTTACCCCTTTAGGGGGTGGTACAAAAAATCCTTCAACAAATCCTACAAAAAATCAGGCAACTTTTCAAATTATTTAATGAAATAAAATTCAATAAAAACTGATGATTGTTGTTATCACAAAAAGACGCCACTTTTTTAATAAAAATAATCAATTGGCTTCTCCTTTCGTTTATATAGATTGGATATTTTAAAGAAACGATCTTCATTTATTTGGATTCAATTTTATTTGAAACTAGTGGCGCCTCGTTAATTCACTTGCATGTTTACCGAATTTAGCCATACTTCTTATTACATCAGATTTCTACCAGTAAAAATTCCTATTAAAATCGAAATTCGGACTAGCCGTATCGGAGTTTACCTCGGACAGACCTAATATAAATTGAAAAATCTTATTTCGCCTATTTTAAAAAGCTGTTATTTTAATATCACAGACAGACACTTCAGTTTTCATCGTCATCATCATTACAGGCTTTTGGAAGTCCACTGCTGGACAAAGGCCTCTCCAAGAAAGGGTAAATTTGTACATATTTGCCGCGCCGGGCAAGCGCTTTGGCAATCGCAGAGCGCAGCTTTCGCAACCGGAATGCTGCTGCCCATCCTCATCCTCTGCATTTGAGTTACGCTGTTTCGGATGGATATACCGCCATCTGTCGGCTGTGGCACCTTTGTCGCCTATTACGACACCTGGTGCAGAGGAGGGGTAACTCGCTGCTTAAATATTATTTATATATAATGATGTCTTTCCAATAGAACACTTAATTCAGATGTAACCACTTTTAGAAATACACTAGCGATATTCACTATAGTACTTTGGCATAGTAATGGCTTCTATCACTCGTAGTACACACGAACGGTTATTTTTATATATTGCCGATGATACTTCAATACCGCGTATGTAGCTTAAGTTAATAAGGTCCATTTTCCATCTTTTCTAATTGAATTTTCAACTTTATTTGCAGTTGCTACTTACGCGGTATTGCACTATCATCGACGTTATGACAAGGTCCTAATGTAGATATGGCACAATTTAATAGTGCATAGTAAATAGAATTGACTAAATAGTGGAGTAGACCAGATGTAGCCATAGAAAGAGTATGGTCGAGTGTATGACATTTGAACTGGGATGCCATCACTCGCCTAACACCTGAGACAATCATCTAAAATTAAGACTATTAAATTACACGTCAGTTTGACAGCTGTCATTCTAATCAAGCTATGATTGGAGGAGTGTAATCATGTGGGTGTCGACTTGTATAATTTTTAATAAATTTGATTACTATGGCCATATTTTTTTTGTATGTTAATATTTATTGATATTACTTGGTTCTTTGTCATCATCATTATCATCATCACCATCATCAATCATTCAGTGTAACTTCTCGATGGGAATGCTACTCAACATTCCCGCCCTGTTGCATGAGCTTCACTGTTTCGGATGGATATACCGCCATCTGTCGGTTTCAGTACCTCGGTCATTTCTTACGACTATAATTAAATCTGATTTAAAAGGGCCTCCTTTTTTACTGTTTCACATTGAAGAGACAGAAATACAAATTGTCTATGGATAGGTGTGATCGTCTCTTTCATTCTGGGGTAATTAGAAAGGGAGGTGAATATGTTTGAAAATGTTACTTTTGCAGCGTTGATCAGAGAATATATATTTGATTATACATCATCCAGCGTTATGTAAGATAATGTATATATATGTTAGTAATGCATATATGTACTATACAATATTGTTGTCATATTTTCAGTTGTCTTTAATGATTATGGAGTATATAATGGTGAAATTTTAATATTAAATAATTACTGCACCTTGTAATATGTATGTATATGATTCTTGATAAATAAACTTTGTTATATGGTAATCTTGTTTCAATTAAATCCACATCACTACTTATGTTGGACGTCCACTGCTGGACACTGAAACGTTACGAGGCGTCCGGATGATGTCGGACATATTTCGGCTTTTGTTAGGCGTTTTACGTTAGATTTTCCATAGTTATGCCGTCGTACCTATTAATTTTGAAACACAAAATCGTCAACAATGTGAGGTTTCCTCATCTCATTACCCAAATGTCCAGTGAAAGAGACTGATCCGTCCGGTTATTAGGTTTGGCGTTTTAGTAACTCTTTACTCAAGTGACATATATGTCCGCGCGCCCTCCATTCAGGTCAATGTACCTTGTGGGTAGATGATCCATTCCAAAAGTTCCATCGGTAGTCGGTTCAGCGTACCTGTCCACTGCCACTTCAACTTGCTAATCCGCCGGACTATGAAGGTCCACTGCTGTACATAGACCTCTCCAAGAAAGGGGTAATTTTTCCCATAATTAACGTGGGCAAGCGTGCTGGCGATCGCGACGGGATGGCTGCTGCTCATCTCCGCTCGATGTATAATTCGATATAAATAAACATGACATCAAAGTTTATATTAGTTAAGTTAAAAGAGGTATGGTAGCGAAAAAAACTTTTCCACGCGGACGAAGTCGCGGGCACAGTTAGTCATATATAAAATAAATTTGGCCCTTCGTCTTATTAACCATAAAAACACGGTCTACAAACCACGGGTAGAGTAATGCGTGAACCATGCATTCCCCATTACTTTCACTTCGATTTGGACGGTTACTTGGTTTTATATTTCTCTATCTGTTTGTTTGTCCTCTAAAATGTCTAGACCAATTTTAAATAAATGACAGCTGACAGATAGCTGATGTTATATGAAGCAAAGTAGGCTTCTTTTATTTTTTTTTTTATTAGACCAGGTCGACAAACGAGCGTACAGTCCGCGAGATAGTAAGCGTCACCGCAGCATATACACGCTCGTAATATCACAAGGATATCACTAACGCGATGTCAGAATTGTGACTTGAGGATATTATGCCACATTAGGTACCCAGTAAGTTCACTCTTTCAGTGAAAGAGTGAACTTACGGTGAAAGACTTTCACCCTTCAGACCGGTACACAGCAACGCGAACACTGCTAATTGGCGGTAGAAATATGTGAAGGTGAGGCACCAATGGAGACGTCTTTTGGTATGAGGTCTACCTCATGTTTTGTTATTAATTAATCTCTCGGTAAAGGGAATAATAAATAACTAGGGTTCTGGAATGAAGACCACGTACCGGCAAGCGCAGCGTGGGGTGTCCACCCGTAAGATGGACAGACGATCTGACTAAAACCGCAGGATCGCGCTGGACACAAGCTTCTATTACTACTTATATACTAGTGGTCCCGACAATCGTTGTTCTACCATATAATTTAAAATATATAATTATTGAATTTCTTAAATGACTATTAAAATAAAGGTTTGTGCTGGAAGGGTGGAAATTTAGGGTTGTACGTATTTTTTTTTCGGAGTATGGTAACTAACACTGTAATTTTATATATTAGATAAGATATATATATGGTCCATATATATTTATTTATATATTAATTAACGTTTTTTGCCGTGAGATGCGTCGATCAAGTTTTGAAAGGTATATTTATATATATATCTTATCTAATATATGAAATTCTCGTGTTACAGTGTTAGTTACCATACTCCTCCGAATTAAAGAGGAATTTGCCCATAATTGCCGCGCTGGGCAAGCGTGATGGCAATCGCAGAGCGTAGCTTCCTGACAGGTCTTCTTCTGCCCATCCCAGCCTTGTTACGTTTGAGCTACAGAATTTCAAGTGGATATACCGACATGTGATGGTTTCGGTACCTCAGTCCCCTTTTACACATCAGCTACAGGGGGAGGTACTATTCTACTCTGCCGGAACATCACAACCTGTATATTAACGTAAATTTGGCCCTTCGCCCTTATTTAATTAACTATAATACCACGGTCTACAAACCACGGGTAGAGTAATGCGTGAACCATGCATTCCCCATTACTTTCACTTCGAATTGGACGTTTTTTTGGCTTAAGGTGTGCCGATCATGTTTGGAAGAGAATCTCTTTTCATATCATCATATCAGCCATTGGAAGTCTGCTGCTGGATATAGCCTCTCCAAAGAAGGGGGAATTGTGCCCATTATGCCGCGCTGGGCATGCGTGTTGGCAATGGCAGAGAGCAGCTTTCGCGACGGGAATGCTGCTGCCCATCCACGCCCTGTGCATTTGAGCTATACTCTTCCGGATAGATATACCGCTATTTGTCGGTTCTGGTACCTTAATCGCCTCTTACGACACCTAGTACAGAGGGAGGTACTATTCTACTCTGCCGGTACCTCACGGCACTATAGTGTAGGTGAAAAATTAATTTAAGACATAACTATATTATTTATTATTCCAGGATAATGTTAGAATTTCTAAGTATATGGTAAAACAAAAATTGACACGGATCTAGTCAGGTAGTCGAACTCGCGACCCTTTGCTTCTCAACCATCACCCTTAACAAATAACCAATAAAAGTCGCCAGTCAGTCAGTCGTGTACCTTCAAGGTCAAAGTTCAATAATCACACCAGGATAAGATCAATTTTATTTGACCTCGCAATTTGGCAGACACTCCCGACAACGAAGGTCGACGAAATTAACTGACCTACTTGTGACAACACCACGAAATCTACTTACATGATCACAGCTGACATCATATGAGTTGACCGCTCTGGAGTTGCAGAAAAAAAAAATCCAGATTTTCCAGTATCAAAGGTCGACAAGCAAGAATAAAGTCCGCGTAGTAATTGTTATCACAAGGATATCACTAGCGCGATCAACCTTGTGACTTAAAGATGTCACATCACCATTCACTGCTTCTCTCACCCTTCAAACCGGAAGACAGCAATAAATAAATAAACTCCTGCAACATCTCATATATGGACCTGATTCCGAGATATCTCTCAGTAAGGGATTAAATCAAAATAAATTCTTCGGTTCAGCACTGACCGCGCACCAAAAATACTGACAAACTTTTATATATATGCATATATATGATGAGATAGCATCACTTCTAAAAACGTCTCTGCTTCGTTCGCCCTCTCGCTATCACTCCACAACCGTGTTTGTTTTGTGTCTGGGTGTTAAATTTATACTAAAGTATTATATTTGTGATTCCTCTGTTGTCTGATGTCTGTAACACGCGTGCTTGCAACTTATCCCGGAATCAGGTCAATGTTTGAGATGTAGCTTGGAATTTATTTATTATTTATTTTAACCTTGATCTACAAACTAAATAAATGTAAGTACGATCAAACGTTTCACACGGTCCGATTTCGAAGCGGCCGGCGAGAATGCAGCGGACTGTATTCAACTTGTAAAATGGAAACCGGCTTTATGACATAGTTACCTGTCTAGATCTGATTCAAGACAATCAAAGTCCCATAAACACTTAAATCATATATGTACTAGCAATCCCGACTTGGTCCGGGTCCATATTATTTGTACCCCTTTGATCCCGTTTTGGGAGTTAAAACACGTTCTTGGACCTCTAAGGAATGTCGAGATGGCTTGGACATGTAGAAAGGATGAAAAGTAGAATGACTGCACAATTATATAGAGCGGAAGTGAATGGATGGAAGCGTTGGTATAAGACGACCGAGGCGGACATATCTTAACCAGGTAGAAGACGTATTAAAGAAGGGCCAGGTCAGAAGTACCGAGAATAAACGAGCGCGTATGAAAGGACTAATGCGAGTAAGAAAAGCGAGAGAGGTATGCCAAGATCGTAACAAGTGGAGATCCATAGCCTCTGACTACCGCGGTGGGACACAGGCGTGAAGTATGTATGAATGTATGTTGGATCTCGAACCTGTAAACTACATACATACATTTGACATGCCCGAGCGCAGACGGGAGTGATACTTATCTCATGCACCAAAGCTCGTGGGTTCATCATTATTCATCACGATACCAGCCACTCAAAGTCCACTGTTGGACATAGGCCTTAACAAGAAAGGGAATATGTTACCCATAATTGCCGCGCTGGGCAAGCGTGTTGGCAATCGCAGAGCGCAGCTTTCTGTACATTTGAGCTGACTTTTTTGCGTGGATATACCGCCATCTGTCGGTTCTGGTACTACAGTCGCCTTTAACGATAACTGGTACTATTCTAGTTTCTAGGCCTACTCAAGTATGGGCAAAAATACCCCTATTTTGGAGGCCTGTATCTGACCGTGGATTTTCTATGGCTGATATAATGAAGTATTTTTTGTAACTAGCTGTGCCCGCGACTTCGTCCGCGTGAAATAGTTTTTTTGGGTACCATACCTCTACCTTAACTAATATAAACATGTTTATTTTTATCGAATCAATGGCCTAAAAAATAAGTTTTAAGTTTCTTGCACTAAAAATAGCGATACTTCCATACAACTTTTTATCCCCCTTTTCAACCCCTTACAACCCTTATTTCGAATTAAAAAATAGCCTATGTCCTTTCTCAGGGTCTAAAGATTGTCTGTGCCAAATTTTATCAAAAAGGGAAAACGTAACAGACAGACAGAGTTACTTTCGCATTTATAATATTAGTAGGGATTAATCTGTTGTCTGATATCTGTAACAACAAGTGCTTTGAGATTCTTATATTAATGTAAGGTCAATGTATGAGTTGTCGTGTCGCACAACGCACTCCGCGCTTTTTTCAGTTTTCAGAATACTGCTAGTACATTTTATTTTATCATTATTTTCGCTTTGTTATATAAAGTAATTTTTCGATCCGCTTCCATGATAAATAATATTAACTAGATGAGAATTTAAGGTGGAAATTAGGTAGACGGTGCGCACGCGCAGGCTGCGTCGTCTCACTTGCTCTCACACAGAGGAATTTCTCTCATCCTGAGGATCCTGATCAGGATAAAGAGATAATCTTATCGGAATATTATATTGGCACAGATTCTTGACATGTGTATAAAGTTTCAATTGAATCTGACCGTCTGAAGTGGGTAAAAATCGACTTCGAATGAGTCGGTCACAAACACACACACATACAACTTAAGCGAGTAAAAACAAGACAACTTCGCGGTATGAAAATCCAAAAACCTTGCTACAATATATAAAGAACAATGTATTTTACATTATTAATGTACATACATTCACTATATTACATACATTGACCTTGACCTTACTCCGAGGTAAGCAGTTTAAGCACTCGTGTGATATTTATCAGACAACCAAGGATCAAGACATCAATACTTACATGTATAAATAAATTGGAATGTCTGCCTGTTTATGAAAATAACGAATTTTTACTAAATGTATACGGTTGCATACACGGTATATATAATAAAATAACATTTTTGTCTGTCTGTTTGTTAGAGGTAATCTCTGAAACGGCTGTACCGATTTTGATGGAGCTTTCACAGGCGGATAGCTGATATAACAAGGAGTAATTAAGGCCATATAACATCACGCTACAACTAATTCGAGTCATTATTTAAAAATGTGGCAAAAACAGGCACAAATGGAAGTTTGTCGCTTAAAAGAAAATATGCCGGCTAGTCGCTATTTCACGCGGACGAAGTCGCGGGCACAGATAGTCACAAATCATCATCATCATTTCATTACACCCATTGGAAATCCACTTCTGGAAAGAAAAGAAAGATTCTTCCCCAAGAAAGGGGGAATTTGGCCCATAATAGCCGCGCTGGGCAAGGAGGGGCAAAATAAGAAGCGGGAGGATAAGACGTAGACGTTGCTGACCATCCTTGTGTGTTCGAGCTACACTGTCTCGGAAGGATATACCGATATCTATCGGTTCTGGTACCTTAAACGCCTCTTACGAGACCTGGTAGAGAGGTACTATTTTTGCCGGTACCTCACAAAACAAATATTTAAAGTCACAAAGATAATACTTAAATACAACAAGCAGCCATAGAATAGTCTGTACAAAAATCCTTTTTTAAATGGAGCAACCTCCATTTATAAAATATAAAAAAGATTTTTGACACAAAGGTTTTTAATTGAGTTGTTAAAATTCACTATTCTTACCGAGAATTTCACGCAACGCCTACTTTAAGCAATTTCAAACTCACTTTCACGATAACATTAAAGAGTAACACACTTAGAATACGGAATAGAGAAAACTAAGAAACTTATTTATGTAACAAAAACATTTGTTTTTTTCTAAAGAAAAATTTTCACGTGCCACAGAGACAAAATGGACTTTCCCATTTTAAAAATGGCGTGCAATATGTCCAAGCTTCCTGCTCATTGATTTAGAATAACCAAAATCAGGACACGGAATGTCAATGAAAAAGCGAAAGTGTATTACAACTTGTTTCCTTGGCGTGTGCTGTGTGTAACTGTACATAGAGATGGGTATATGTCTTATGTTATCGAAAGTCTGAAAGTATCGATAGTCGATAAAATCATTTATGTTTCATAATCATCACGTTTAATTATGATCAATAAGGTAATGATGATTCGTGTACAACATTTAATTATATCAATATTACGCACAATGGTATTCTGGAATTAACTACTAATTATGTAATTACCTTTTATACATACGAGTTTTCGACTGTAATTTGCATAAAGAATGCATTAATATAATTATAAGTGAAACTTTCCACTTTTGTAATTATGCGACAATTAAATAATTTCTAGAAAAAAATGTACAAGTGCCAGTTAATATTTTTTTAATAATTTTTAGGTTAATATAGTGTACGTTTGACAAAAAAATGTATAATGTGTAAAATGTACGTATGAAATAGTAAGAACTATTTTTTTTAAGTCAATTTCTTTTTTTCTACATAAATCATTTTATTATACAAAGTTTATTTGTAAACTAGAAAAAAACAATTTTCCTCGCTGTAATAATGAATGATATGAAGCAATGATTTTTTAGTATATTACTGGAATATTAACAAAATATTATAGTATTTATATATGATGAACAATCCAAATAATTTGATTTTAAGTTAGTCTTATGAAATTTTAAAGCCCTAGTTAAAATTTCCATCGAGTACTAATAATGTGACAGGTTTTCAAAATATATTAAAAAATAACAAAGTTCAATATGAATTCATCAATACATTCTATCGACATTAACTATGCAATGGCACTATCGATTAAGAATGTCGACCGCCGCATCACTAGACATCGAGTGAAAGAAGAAATGGTGCGGTCATCGCATCGCAACTGGCCAGTCTGCAGTCAAATATTGGTGTGAGATGACGGCCATTTCGTGTCCGAAAACTCAACACGCGCGTTCGTAAATAATATTTAAAATCATGACTATGGACTTGAAGGAAATAATCAAGTGGTTCATACCCTGTTTTCACATCCTGCTAATGCGTTCCAAAATGGAGGCGCGTTTGACATTTGTTTTCTTAATTTTATTTTTTAATTCTTGTCCTAGTTACGGGGCGACAGTGAACGATGTAGGTTTAAGTGAGAAAAGTTTCGATAATGCCAAAAATGTAGATTTATTGAATGAGATTCCTATGTTGAACCAAAGTGTGTTACGTGAAGAGAAATTCGATGAGGATGACTCGTTGGGCCGCGATAGTACTGTAGGTGAGTAACGATCATGCAATCTTTTAACTTCAAAATAAACTAAGTGTCGAAATATAAGTCAATTACACTTTTTGTATAAAAATTACGTACTTTGCTAATTTTAATTAAAATGAAATAAATCGGTTAAAGGAATTAAGCTAAGAAACGTCCCGTGCCTGTCTGAATTATAAATAATACTCAGTAATCTTAGTTACTAAGGAGTTTACTATATACAGACAAAAAAAAGGGTCGGCAATTTTCGTTTCTTTTAGTGAACCCAAGAATATATGAGAATGTAACCTTGCTCCATCCGTTATGTATTAGAAAACGTTGGCTCAAGTATATAATGTGTTCAAGGTTCATTTATATACGCAATCGCCTTATTATATACTCGGTTATAATATTATCAAAGGTCCTGGATGGAGATCATGCGGCAAGCGCAGTTTAGAACGAACACATAGGGTGGATAGACATGATCGTAGATTGCGCTGGATCCAGTTCGGTTTATTCAGCAGTGGACGTCCTACGACATCTGGTACAAGTACACCACGGCTACTTTATTTCATCATCATCATATCAGCCATAGGAAGTCCACTGCTGGACATAGGCCTCCTCAAGAAAGGGGAAATGTACCCCATAATTGCTGTGCTGGGCAAGTGTGTTGGCAATCGTAGAGAGTAGATCTCGCGACGGTGATGCTGCTGCTCATCCCCGCCCTGTGAATTTGAGCTACACTGTTTTGGATGAATGGGATGGATATACCTGTCGGTTCTGGTACCTCAGTCGCCTCTTACGGGACCTGGTACAGGTGGAGGTATTATTATTTTTAGGTACCATACCATGAAAACAATAAGTAGTTTGCGAAGGGTCATTAATCAATCGTGATCTGCTTTCTACCGCAGTTTGTATTCAAACTGTATTTGAGCTTTCTCCCTAAGGAGGATGTAGGTATAAATTTATTTACGCAACATCTCATACATTGACCTGACACTGAGGTAGAGATTTAAAGCGTGTGTGCTTTTTTACGGACGCCAGACAACAGAGGAATCACAAATCGTCATCATTATCATTATCATCATACAAATACCAGCCATTGTAATTCCATTGCTGAACATAGGTCTCCCCAAAAAGGAGGGATTGTTTCCCCTTTTCTTTGGGATAATGATGATTATGAATTATCTACTCCTGGATTTCTCAAACACTATTACCACCATTGCCAAAGGAACGCATTACTAAATTACCCTTGATGCTTCAAGGCATGGCTCGACATGGACTCGGATATCGTCTTCTATCTCTCTCTTTTTACAGGTCAATGTTCTATCTAATACCTGGCCATCGCCTCTATGACCTAGACTAGTATATAACAGTTAGATCTAAGACTGGCTTTGGTACGTAAACACTAGAGTAGCGTATGTATTTTAATCTATGAGCCCATCTATGTTAAAAATCTATATATCGTCGCATAAGTTCTAACACCGCGTACGTCAAAGTTGGCAACTTAATAATTAAGCCCAATGATAACACGATATTACATTTCTAACGCTGCAGTAAACGTTTTATACTGTGTATTGTTTCGACGAAATCTCTTTTGCACCAACTAAATGCACATGAAATTAGTTTTAAAATAATTTTATGATAACGTGAGCAATGTTTTCCCAATAGTACAAAGTGTCAACATTTTGGCTTACGCTGTGTTAGAACTTTAACGACGATATATAACATGAGAAGCTGACTGATTGACTGGCTGACATATCAACGCAGGTCCTAAACTATAAGGGTTAGGGATTTGAAATTTTGCACAGAGATTCCATTTATGATACAGGAGAGCATTAAGAAAGGATTTTAAAAATTCACTCTCTAAGGGGGTGAAAGGGGGGTGCCAAGTTAATATGAAACATTTCTGTTATTCGTATGAAATACAGTATAAAGATTTCATTAAAAGTTATAAAACAGAATCTTATCTCTGAATAAGGTAAATCCGGAGTGTTCTGCAATCCTCGTGGGTTCAATCCCCACCCAGGAAAAATAATTATATGATGATATTTGTGTTTGTTCTGTGTCTTAGTTGGCTGTAAGTCTTATCTTTGTAATTCCTCTATTGTCTGATATCCGTAACACAAATGCTTTAAGCGAATTACCACGGAGTCTGGTCAATGTATGAGATGTATGAATTTATCTCAAATATATGAAGAATGTAAGTAAGAATGTTGCCTTAATTTACACTATTATTATAAAAAAAATATTGGTTGCCTGTAAAGTCGGTATACGGGCAAAAGTTTTACGTGACAACGACTTTGAGTGGTAAAATAATTTTAATGTGAATATTCATTCGTATAGTAGGAATAAGGATGAAATAATAGTAACAATTTAAAACATTTATTTATACAAAGAATTATATTTAAAACATTAATTTATACAAAGAATCTCGCACTGAATTTCATATTAACAAAATTTTATTTTTACCTTTACACATACATACGTATTTATATACAAATATACATACAATAACTTGCAATACATTTGCGTAACACACGTCACAATGAGAGCGAGTGAGAGGGACGCGTGCCTCTCACTCGCTCTCATTGTGAGCGCATAACGTGAGCGGAGCGTAACGCAGTTTCTTGAAGTGTCACCCGGCAAACCAATTTATAAGACGTTGTCACGTCAATAAGATTTGTATATATGTATGTATTTATGTATGTATGTATGTAACGAAAAAACTCAATAACTATCAGGGTGATTTCATAAATTGTTTTACCATTGGAAAGTTACATCTTAGCCAAGTAACAAAAAATTCACGCACGCTTAAAGCACTCGTGTTACTGACATCAGGCAACAGAGGATAGTCCATAGACAGTCCACTGTTGGACATAATCCTCCCCAAGACAGGAGGCTGTCATAATTGACGCGCTGGGCAGGCGTGGTGGCAATTTCAGAGCGCAACTTCGCAACGAGGATGCTTCTACCCATCCCCACCCTGTAGTATTTAAGTTGAGCGGATGGATATATGCCTCTTACGACACCTGGTACAGTAGAGGTAGGTACTATTTCACTCTGCCGGTACCTCACGGCTGAATAGAATAACATGTTACTAAAGATTTCTTCAAACAATTCTGTTTTATAGAATTTGTAAATTGCAATTGTGTTTAGAGAGTGGAACGAATTGCGTGATTTGGCTTCGATAAGTCTAGCCGATTAAAGTAAATTAAATAACACTAGCGACTTGCCCCGGGTTCGCTCCGTTGCGATATCCTTACTAATATTATAAATGTAAAAGTAACTCTGTCCGTCTGTTTGTCTGTTACGCTTTCCCGCTTAAACCTCTCAATCGATTTTGACAAAATTTGGCACAGACAATCTTTAGATCCTGAGAAAGGACATAGCCTATTTTATAATTCGAAATAAGGGTTGTAAGGGGTCGAAAAGGGGGATGAAAAGTTGTATGTAAGTATCGATATTTTTAGAGCTAGACACTTGAAACTTATTCTTCAGGCCTTTCATTCGATGTAAATAAACTTGACATTCAAAGTTTATATAAGTTAAGGTAAAGAGGTATGGTACCCAAAAAATACTATTTTATTCTTCAGGCCTTTCATTCGATATAAATAGACATGACATTCAAAGTTTATATAAGTCAAGGTAAAGAGGTATGGTACCCAAAAAAAAACTATTCCACGCGGACGAAGTCCATAACTCATCGTATGAGCCATTGCCCAACCTTACCACCCCAAGAAAAGAGGAATTTTGACAATAATTTCCGAGCTGGGCAAGCGTGTTGGCAATCGCAGAGCGTAGCTTCCCAATGGGGATGCTGCTACTTATCCCTGCTCTTGCATTTGTACTGCACTGTTTCTGATAGATATACCGCCATCTGTCGGTTAGTTAGCTTAGTTACCTCTAAGGACATCTGGTGCATTGCGAGGTACTATTCTACTCTGCTGGCCCTTTTTAGGGGACAATTAAATTGTTTGCAAAAGAAGAAGACTTGGGTGTACTAGATCAGCCGGTATTGCACGAGGGCAGTGACTTCGGTAGGCTCTACAGAAAGAATGTGTGTGTACATGTCTTGTGTGTGCACCTTGCGACAAGTACAAAATAAAAAAGAAATTGATTTTTACGATATCACAATAGAAAGCTTTAAATTGATCAGTGTTTCTCTACATCAGTGATTAGTAAATCACTCTATCTATTAAAAGAAGTCCCATGAAAATATGTTGCATTTTTTTAAGACGTAATCATACATAACGACAAACAGACAGAAATGACTTTATTTTATACTACGAAGAGGATTTGCATTTCAAAATGACTTCGAATTGTAAGAACTGTTCGTGTCTAGCGATATTTCCTTGTACATCAAGAATGATTTGTGTTGTATTTTAAATAATATATTGGCTATTGTTCTAACGCAAGCGCAACAGTTACGTATAGTTAAAATATTCTAGGTATTGCGTAGATACCAAGTTAATACTAATATGTAATACCTAACTTATGCATGAAATTCTTTGAAGCTGAAAAAAAATATCGAGCGTGTCTCTCTATCTGAAGAAAAAAATCTCAGCTATCTGAAGATACAGGTATATACATAATGCTTCTCGATCATAAATACGATCTTGGCATAACTCTCTCGCTTCCCTTACTCGCATTAGTTCTTCCATAAACGCTCGTTTATTCTTGGTACTTCTGACCTGGTCCTTCTTTAATACCTCTTCTACCTGGTTAAGATATGTTCACTTCAGTCATCCTACACTAACTCTTCCATTCACTTCCGCTCTATATATTTGTCATTCTACTTTCATCCATACTTTCTACATGTCCAAACCATCTCGACATTCCTTTCTCTATTGTTGTCACAACATCATCTTTTACACCACAACGATCTCTTATCACACTATTCTTTAATCTATCTCTCGAACTCACACCATACATACTTCGAAGTGCTCTCATTTCGACAGCATTTATTCTACTCGCGTGCGTCTTCTGCCATACCCAACATTCACTACCATATGTCAGTGTTGGAACCAACACACCTCTGTGAATAGCCACTCGTGCCCTTTTATATGTCGGTTATTTTCTGACATTTCGCCAATAACTTTTAATTTTGTACTTTATTTTATTTCTCATTGTGTCTATCAAACAGTAGTATATTTATTCTAATTAATTTGATGTAATGCTAGTATTAGTCGTGAGGTACCGGCAAAGTAGAATGGTACCTCTCTCCTCGCGACAAAGGTACCAGAACCGACAGATGGCTATATATCCATCTGAAATAGTGTATAGTAGTAATAGTTTAATGGATGATATGATGATGTCAATGATGATGACCTTGGCATGCGTTGTGGTCTGGTAAAAAAACATAGGCCTCCCCAAGTGATATCGAATAGGATCGGTTGTATGAAGTATGTGGTTGTGTGGTTGCTTCTTAAATCTAACGACCATTTCAAAAGTTAACTCTTCGGGTTAATTATGTTTTCTGAGCTACACGAATTAGCTGTAGAAGTAGGAGAGATCGCGGTACCTGAGCCATTTGGCCCGCCTCAGGCCAGAGGTACTTTTTTGCTACCAGCACACCATTACCGTGGTGTAATTAGGCGCAAGAATGTTGGTCAGATTTCACAACAAATCGACGTGAACGGAAGCGCGGCACATCGCATTTGATACGGACGGACGTGTCAATTCTCTATAATAAACACGAATTCGTACTGGATATTTGAACTTTATGGTTGCTCATAGATTGACCGCGTGAAAGTCTATTTAATCTATGATTTATCTAAAGACAATATTTTTTTATTAGACCAGGTTGACAAACAAGCGTGCAGTCCGCGTGATAAGCGTCACTGCAGCCTATATACGCTCGTAATATCACAAGGATATCACTAACGTGTTGCCAGTAATTGCACTGTCTCTCTCACCCTTGAGTGAGATACCAATAAATAAATAAGTATATTCCCACAACATCTCATACATTGACCTGATTCCGTGATAAGTCGCTTAAAGCACGCGTGTTACGTACTTCGGACATAGGAATAGCAAATACACTGTTAAATTACATATATTTAACGCCCAGACATAGAAAAAATATAAATATCATCATTGTAACTTTCCTGGGATGAGATCGAACCCACGACCTTTGGATTACAGGACAAGATCACTACCATCTGCGCCATCATGCCTGTCGATGTAGAAAACCCTTTTTACGAGTTAACAATTTAAAAAAAATGTATTGTGTAATAATTTATCTTAAACTAGCTGTGCCCGCGACTTCGTTTGCGTGGAATAGTTATTTTGGGTACCATACCTCTTTACCTTATATCGAATCAATGACTTAAAAAATAAGTTTAAAGTTTCTAGCTCTGAAAATAGCGATACTTCCATACAACTTTTCATCCCCCCTTTCGACCTCTTACAACTCTTATTTAGAATTAAAAAATTGCCTATGTCCTTTCTCAGGAACGAAAGATTATCTGTGCCAAATTTTATCAAAATCGGTTGAGAGGTTTAAGCGGGAAAGCGTAACAGACATACAGACAGAGTTACTTTCGCATTTATAATATTAGTAGGGATTATTATACAATAATTTATTTTAAGTGTTATGAGTGAATGACGTAACCGCGATGGTCTCAAGCTGTATGGGAAAGCTGCCATTGTTGTTTTGTTCTAAATTCAAAAGTATGTGGTATTTTTATTATATCTGCCATGACTGTCAGTGAAGTTAGAAATGCCATTTTTTTTTTAAATAATTACGTAATATACATAGTTGCGGCTTTGGACCGTTGCGTATTAAGTTTTTACATTTTTATTTAATTTCAATGCTAAAATAATATCGTTGAAATGTTAAGTTAATTGTTAACATTGATTTATTAATTAGAAATCACTTTTTGTTTTTTTTTTCTAGAAAATACCTTAAAAGAGATTAACGTGCTGTGAGGTACCGGCAGAGTAGAATAATACCTCCCACTGTACCAATTGTCGTAAAAGGGGACTCCACAAGAAAAGGGGAATTTTGTCCGTAATAGCCACGCTAACGGCCCTATTTTTAAATAGGTTGTCTATTTTCTCTTACAATCCCGACAGGTCACCAGGGTCATCAGTATTATGGATTTAATATGTACTTCGTATTTATATTTTTTATTTTTTACGATTCGAAAGTGCTTGTAATGATAATTCTTGCATAAAGGATATTTTGAATTGTTTTTGTTATTTTGTGACAAACCAACCTTTTTGTCTACAATCCTGTCATATAATGTAACTAAGTATTCAAGGTAAGTAAATGTTTGCACAATCCGCAAGGTGACACGAACATACATACAGTCGCTATAATACATTACCGCGTTCATGTTGTTTTATAAAATTAAATTGTTTATTTTGGTTATATCGACTTCGCGCAGGTGTAATAAGGATAAAAATGTTTTTTGTAGGTTATCTCTAACTTTGACTTTTTTGTAGATCTTATTCATTTGTACAATACTGTAGTACATTATTTTGATCTATCTCGTCGGGTTCAGCCAGCGTTTACAATGTAAACATAAAAAAATATGTTTATCTACAACACATACGAAAATTCTAAAATTAATAATGTTTCTCTACTACTTATACATATAAACCTTCCTCTTGAATCACTCTATCTATTAACAAAATTCCGTCGCGTAGTTTTAAAGATCTATCTAGCAGCGTCTATTTCGTATGATAAATGCGGTTTGTCCCATAAATAACAATTGAGGTTAGTTTAAAAAATACCACCATAGACAACCGGCAATAGAACAAAAGATTTCTTGAACAATGCAACGGGCATAACGGTCTAAATCCTTTGTCTATAGTCTATTCTTAACCTATTTGATATCCGACATAACTGTTTAAATGGTTAGAACATATTTGTTTCAGTTTACTAGCATACAGCCCGCGTGATAGTAAGCGTCACCGCAGCCTGTTGACGCTCGTGATATCTCAAGGATATCACTAGCGTGAACATTAGAAAAAAATCGACATGTCCCCTAAGATCTGGGTAGCACAATGGTACTGCAGTTCCCCGGCATCGTAAAGATGCAGGTTCGAGTACCGCCTGATACCGGTATCAGGCGATACTCGAACCTGCATTAAGAGACAAGTTGATTTTTTTCTAGTTAACATCATTGGATTGACTCCCACTAAAGAAAAAACCCTTAATATTAATTCCCACTATATCTCATACATTGATCTGACTCCGAGATAAGTCGCTTAAGGCATTTATGTTACGGACACCAGACAACAGAGGAATCACAAATACACTGCTTTAGTACACATATTTAACACCGAGACAGAACAAACATAAATGTCATATAAACCCACGACCTAGGGCGCACAAGACTGGACCACCACCATCTTCGCCATGGGGCCCGGCAAAAAACCTTTATGACATTTCACGTCAAACGTCACGCATGCCGGCTCTCTATTACGCAATTGTGGTTAATTAATTCTAATGTTCGAGGTAATTATCACGCGACGTGATAAAAAAATGCGACAAAACATCACAGAAAGTGAAATTGAAGCATACGCAGTGAAGTGATTTGAGTGGAAAAAGTGAGTGTGAATGATCGAAGAGACGCGTGCCAGTGCTATGAGTTCTATACTTTTTTCCTCTGGTAGAATAACTTCAATAAGTGTCCCCCTCCGTTGCCCTCTCACCGGCACTCCACGATCATAAACACTTCACACGCATTCTGTCCGAGCAGTACACTGTGCTCGCTAAACGCGTGCAGTCCAGCCGGGTTCACTTAGACCTCATTTGCAAACAACGATGGCCTTAACATAGATAGGCCGTGAGGTACCGGCAGAGTAGAATAGTACCTCCCTCTGTACCAGGCGGATAACCAGAACCGACAGGTGGCGGTATATTTGTGCAGCTCTGTGAAACTGTGCAACTCAAAGAAGAGGGTAAAGATGGGTAATCCCATCCCCGTCGCGAAAGCGGCGCTCTGCGGTTACCAAATCGCTGCCTAGCACGGCAATTATGGGCCAAACTCACCCTTCTTTGGGGAGGCTTATGACCAGCTGTGGACATCAAATTTGGCTGATATGGTGATGATGTACAGAAATACAAATCTAGCTTACATTGTTTCATATTAGATGAGGATTTTTTCGCATGCATTCTCAATATCATCGAAATTAAATCAACTTTTACTTACCAAAACCACAATTGAACCAACTTCAATAAAATTCGGTACAGTGAAAGCTGAAGAAATGAGGTAATACAACGTTTTCCTGGCACTTTTACATAATTGACGTGCCCGATGGCGCAGATGGTAGTGATCCTGTCTTGAACACCAGGGGTCGTGGGTTCGATTCCCACCCAGAGCAAATATTTATATGGTGATATTTGTGTTTGCTCTGTGTATGGGTGTAAAATATATGTATTTAAGTAGTATATTTGTGATTCCTCTGTTGTCTGGCGTCCGTAACACAAGTGCTTTAAGCGACTTACCACGGAGTCAGGTCAATGTATGAGATGTTGTGGGAATTTATTATTATTATTATTATTATATTAATTTCAGGCTTGATGGCGCGTTTAGTGCCCCTGTCTTATGCGCTAACGGTCGTGGATTCGATCCCCAACTGCAACAAACATTATTACATAGTATAGATCTTGAAAAGAACGCAACTGAATTAGATGCGGTTTCTGTTCATACATTTTTAAAATAGAGTGAAAAGTTTATATATATAACTAGCTGTGCCCGCGACTTCGTCCGCGTGGAATAGTTTTTTTACCTTAACTTATATAAACTTTGAATGTCATAGTTATTTATATCGAATCAATGGCCTGATAATTTTCAAGTTTCTAGCTCTAAAAATAGCAATACTTCCATACAACTTTTCAGCCCCCTTTTGGACTCCTTACAACCCTTATTTCGAATTAAAAAATAGGCTATGTCCTTTCTCAGGGTCTAATGATTGTCTGTACCAAATTTCATCAAAATCGGTTGAGAGTTTTAAGCGGGAAAGCGTAACAGACAGATAGACAGACAAAGATACTTACACATTTATAATATTAGTAAGGATACATGCATATCATATAGAGATAATATATAAATAGCAACCCACCCCAACTTTGTGCGGGTGCAATGAGGATAGAAAATGGTTATTGTGGGTTATCCCTAAGAGATGGTCATGTACCATCGCGGACTTTTTTGTAGACCTTTTTAAGGTGTACAATACTGTAGTACATTATTTTGATCTATCTCGTCGGGTTCAGCCAGCGTTTGCGATGTAAGCGCAAAAAATATGTTTATTTCGACATCACAATAGAAACTTCCAAAATACCAGTGTTTCTCTACTATCATCATCATCATGTTCATACCAGCCACTGAGAGTCAATTGCTGGACATAAACCTCCACAAGAAAGGGGGTATTTTTCCCATAATTGCCGCGCTGGGCAATCGCAGAACGCAGCTTTCGCGACGGGAATGCTACAGCCCTTCCCGACCTTGTACATTTTAGCTACACTATTTCGGATGCATATACCGCCATCTGCCGGTTCTGGTACCTCTACGACACCTGGTGCAGAGGGAGGTACTATTCTACTCTGCCAGTACCTCAGGGCTACTATACCATGCATGTATTACACATATAAACCTTCATCTTGAATCACTCTATCTTTGAAAATACCGCATCAAAATCCGTTGCGTAGTTTCCAAGATCTAAGCACACAGGGACAGACAGACAACGGCTCCGTTTTATGCTTCAGTAAAGAATTTCGTTTGTTCACTTCCAGGTCGCACATTCGGAAGGCCATTCAAGAAAATGATGGCTGGCTTGATGCCCATTATATTCCAAGTTGGCGCGGCGTCCACCTGGGCCGTGGTGGCTGCGCTGGTGGGCTTCAAGACTCTGGTGGTGACCCTGATAATCTTGAAGTTGTTGCTAGTAGCCGGCGCTGCTAAGGTTAGCCTTTTTTCTGACTTAAAGCTAGACTCGGTTGTCGAACAGCACCGGAAGGATCCTCCGAGACGAGGCCGGATATGATATTTGTGCTGTCTGTATGTAAAATATTTATATATGTATTACATTTGTGATTCCTTTGTTGTCTTATGTCCGTAACACATGATGTCCAGGTGATTTAAGCACTTTTCTCGGAATCATTTTAACTATTAGAAGTCCACTGCTGGATATAGGTCTGCCCAAGTAAGGGGGGATTTTACCCTTAATTGCCATGCTGGGCAAGCGTGTTAACAATCGCTGAGCGCCGTTTTCGCGACGGGGATGAAACTGCCCTACTTTGTGACTTGAAGATATTGTGTCACAATATTCAGTAATTATACTTTTTATATATTGAAAATTCAGCTGACAAGCATACGGTCCGCTTTATGATAAACGTGACCGCAGCCTGTACACGCTCGTGTCATCACAAGGATATCACTAGCGTATCACCAACCCTGTGAACTGAAGATACTATGTCATTTTCCTGTAATTTCACTGCCTCTCTCCCCCTACAAACCGGAACACAGCAATGCGAACACTGCTGTTTGCCGGTAGAAATATGTGAAGTGAGGTACTAATGTAGACGGCCTTTGTATAAGGTCTACCTCATGTAGGGTTAACTACCCCAGAAATAAAAAAATAAATTGTATTATTTTCACAAAATGTGATAATATTACAGTGGACTCCCGGTAATCCGGATTTGTACTTCAGAGTACATATATGTACGTATGTATGTATATATAATATGTATAAAGAATCTTATCATTGCATCTGTAATTTGTCGGATTACAAGGTACTCTTTTGTAAAAAATTCCTGACTAAAGACTAAAGGGGGTCTTAGGCAGTACTCTATAATCCGAAGAATTCGATAGTTCGACATTGGCCTGCAAAATGTTTGTCGGACTACCGGGGGTCCACTGTATATTTAATATATCAGTCATAGAAAGTCCACTGCTGGACATGATTTCCTTAAGATAGGAGGATAAGAATTTTGCCCATAATTGTTGCGCTGGACAGGCGTGGTGGAAATTGAAGAGCAACTTCGGATTGAGGATGCTGCTGCCCATCACCTGTAGTATTTAAGATGTATTTATTATGCTATTTTGAATGGATATACCGCCATCTGTCACACCTGGTATAGGAGGAGATACTATTCTACCCTGCCAGTAAACTGATAAACTAACATTATACAGTAAAAATTTTGTTATATATTTTTTGGCACCAGTGAAAGGCGATTTCTATACACGTTGTGGGAGAAAGACGCATATACATTTTCCGAAGGGCAGAAAGAGATGCAGTATCGTGTATTCTTACCGAGGTCAACACATAATAAGATTTTTTATACCAATAATAATAACATTTCTCATGATTACATGACGGTTTAATGTAATCATGAGATATGTTATGTTGCCGCTCGGTACCGGTGGTGTAGAATAGTACCTCCCACTGCACCAGATGTCTTAAGAGGCGACTGAGGTACCAGAACCGGCCTTATTGGAGAGGCCTATAGAGTCCTTTAGTTGACTTTCAATAGCTGGCATAATGGTGGTGATGAAAGAAATATAAATCAATTAATCCTCTTCCACCTTTATCCCTAGAGCTACAAAGCTCTTTCAATTGCCGATAGGATCTATATTAGGATGAACATAATTGTGTTTAGTTAATATAATTCAAGATTTTGCTTAATATGCTCGTGTAAAGATATCCGGCTGTCAAACGGTCTCTAATTTATAATAATAATGATAAATACTGTACATTGTACTGTACACCAAATGTAAAAAAATAAAATTGGTTACGCGCTAAAACGTAGTAACGCGTAATAAAAAGGTTTACTTATTCATTTATTTTATTATTTATGTTATTATTTTTGGCTGTAAGACTATATAAATATGTTAAGATAACTTCACAATCTAATTAATGTTAAAAGAAATCATACAATTAGGGAAAAAAACAAATAATTTAGATGTCTCAAATAATGTTTTGACGTTTCCAGTTTGGCGCGCTTTTCGCGAACAAAGGAGGTGGACACGCACACCACGGCTGGGAGCCGCACCAGAAGGAAATCCATTTACACATCCACAATACCGGACACCAAGCGCCGCATGAAATTGGTAAAAATATTATCCAATAGATATTTTTATTCGTGACCATACCGAGCAAAAATTTTAAATATTCAACGCAGCGACATCTAGATGCGAATAGATGTACTATGTACCGTAGTCTAAGCAAGCTTTAAGAGCACGCCGCGAATAAGACGCCGGTTTCACAATAATAAAAATAGATGGCGCTGTTGCAATTGTTTGATATAGTTCTGCTACGCAACGGTAGATGTCGCTAATCTGTAATGTTTGCTTACAGCGTCTTGGAGCAGGACCGAAGGTGAGTTGGAGCATAATCGAACACCAGTTGTGAATGTAGCACACGAACCTTACTCGGCCGGTCCGCAGACTATTAGCACGCCGTTCGGGAAGTACGTCAAAGTCGAATAGAATGGACGAGATGAAATTATATTCATAGACAATAAAGCTGACTGTTCGTCGTCTATGACTCTACATTGTTTATGTACACACTTTTTTAAAATCACCGAAAAATAATAAAATAAGCAATAAACGATTCATTCTTCATATATTAACATGTTAGTTGTCCAACTTTAGTTCTGTGTAATATTGATAGGGTAAGTGTAATTAAAATTAATAATTAGATTTATTTAATAACCTTGTAAATATACCGTAAGTTATTCATTATTATGCAATAAAACTATGAATTGCAACAAAAGTGTTTTATTATTTAATCACTGTCATAAACTATGTACCATAGATTTTTACATCTATACTTTAATGTAATACCTATTTGTGACTTTGACCCACTATAAAGCAACTTATTTATCTCACACACACATCACGCCTGTGTCCCACTGCGGTGGTCATTGGCTATGGATTTCCACTTGTTACGGTCTTAGCATACCTCTTTCGCTTCCCTCACTCGCATTAGTCCTTTCATACACGCCCGTTTATTCTTGGTACTTCTGACCTGGCCCTTATTTAATCCTTATTTAATCCTACTAATCCTTCATCTTCTACCTGGTTAAGATATTTTCGCCTCGGTCGTCCTATACTAATTCTTCCATTCACTTCCACTCTATATATTTCTGCAGTCATTCTACTGTCATCCATCCTTTCTACATGTCCAAACACCATCCCAACATTCCGCTCTATTGTTGTCACATCATCTTTTACACTACATTGTTATCTTATCAGACTATTCTTGAATCTGTCTCAAATTTTCAATAAAGTCGTTATTTCTGCGTTTACTTATCATCATCAGCAGACGTAGAGTCCACTGCTGGACATAGGCCTTCCCAAGGAAGCGGTAAATTTGCCTGTAACTCATAGCTGCGCTGAAGTGCTATCACAGTGTACAAGCGCGGATTGACCGTTGTGAGCATGATGGGCACACAACCTTAATATGACTTGTGACGTCACACTTTTATGGTCTATTGAGATCGATAGGCTGATGGTAAACGATATGCCTTAATAAAATTTAAAAATGTGCCTCATCGGCACAGGCAAGATCATCCGGGCTAGCTCTCCTAAATATACACAAAGATGTGAACCTAGACATCGATGACATTATCAACGTTTTCGCAAAAAAAAAAACGTAAGCTGGCATTTGTAATTTAAGTAAGTACCTAATAAAGTTGTTTAACGTAAAATGTACCTAGCATTTAATTTAATTTGATATTCTTAGAAAATGTAAAAAATTATCATTATATACATTTTACATTAAACAACTTTATTAGGTACTTACTTAAATTACAAATGCCAGCTTAGGCTTTTTTTTTGCGAAAACGTTGATAATGTAATCGATGTCTAGGTCCACATCTTGGTGTATATTTAGGAGAGCTAGCCTACATACATTACTCCCGATACAACGCCAAGATACCTATTTACACAGTCTAGTGTTCCTATATTGACTTACTGGCTACTAGAAAAAAAGCAATAAAAATATAAGTTATTGATTGAAATAGGTTTAGATCGAAACTGACTATTTAAATTGAAGAAATCTGGTCCGACTTCCTCCGAAGTTTATTTCCATTCTTAAAGCCAAAGTCCTGATGCTCAGAAAAAAGAAAGGAAATGATTCAAAAGTTTATAAACGACTTTCATAATTGTTAATAAGCATGTTCATGTTCCGATTCGTACGAAGCCGATTTTCTAGTAGCTGTGACCACAACCTCTTTTGAGGGCTGGAACCGCACTTGAGAGCGTAGCTTTGCGACGAGAATGCTGATAGCTCATTCACGCCCTTTTTGAAAAAAGGGCCAAGTCAGAAGTACCAAGAATGAACAAGCGCGAATAAAGGACTAATTAATGCCAATAAAGGAAACCAAAAATGCCAAGATCGTAGCTAGAGGTTACTGTTACACAAGATTTTGGAGTTATATTTGGTTCCAAACCACCATTTAGGGAATTAGTTAAGGTCGTGAGGTATCGGCGGAGTAGAAAGTACGTCCCCCTGTCTGTACTGGATAGATCTGTCGGTTCAGATAGCGGTATATCGATCAGAAACAGCGTAGCTTAAACTACAGGGTGGGGTTGGGCAGCGGCATCCCCGTCGCGAAAGCTAGGCTCTGCGATTGCCAGCACTCTTTAATTTTAGGCAAAATTCCCCCTCCTTTATTGAGGTCTAGCTGTAGACTTTCAATGACATGATGAGGATTGAATAATTTGAAATAATTACTCTTAAGTCACGTCGACCCGTAACTTACCTTTGTATTCTTCATAGAAATGAGATATTGTATTATTATTAAACAGAAGCACAAATTCGGGTCACCCATCCGAATACTGACTCTAGAAACCTGTTTAAGATCAACGATTGGTGACCACCGCGCGATCAGTTTCCTATTAACACATCCTCAAAGATCTAACGTTGTTGTATCAAGGCGAATCCGTGTGATGTCGACATAGTTCGAGCCTCGAAGGTCGAGCGGCACCCAACTTACGTCAGTGCTGTCTGTGTTCAACTTTTGTTCAAAATAGATGTCAAATACAAGGCCCGGCCACACAACACTTGAAAACAATGACGTTACTTAAGCAATTTTTATATATCATACATTAAATAATACAAATTACATTTATTAATTTCTTATAATAATAATAATAGTATTTATTGTATACACCATAAGCAACACATTCAAATAACATAGAAAAACATACAACAGTACAGTACAACAGGCGGCCTTATCGCATAGAGCGATCTCTTCCAGGCGACCTTTGGACAGAAAAGAAATACAACAATAATAAGGCAGTTTGAGGTGCATAATAAATTAAGCTAATTTATAAATATACACAATCAACATATATAAAGGAAAACATCCACCAACACACACACACACACACACACATACACACATACACTCACACACACACACATCACGCACACATGCATACATACAAACCCACACGCAAACACACACAAAAAAAATAATAAAGAGAAGAATATAAAACGTACTCCTCTACCATTCTTCTTAATAACAGAGGATTCACAAATATACTATTTAAATACACACATTGAACACCCAGACACAGAACAACCGTCTGCGCCATCGGGCGGTCAATTACATACATGTATTTTAATCTGTCATGTCAAAGGTTTGTAGAATTTGTATGGTGAGAGTTTGTTGCGATATTTATGTTATTAGGACGTCCGAGGCGAAGATATCCTAACCAGGTAGAAAATGTATTAAGGAAGGGCCAGGTCAGAAGTATCGAGAATAAACAAGCGTGTATGAAAGGACTTTTATGACAGTTAGGAAAGCGAGAGAGGTATGCCAAGATCGTAACAAGTGGAGATCCATAGTGTATGCCTACCGCGGTGGGAAACAGGCGTGTACGTACATATGTACCTATGTAATTTTTTCACGACAAACATATATAGTTAAGATTGGTCTGTCTGTCGGGTCCACTAGTTTTTGCATTAAAGTCATTATCATCATCATTAACAGCCATTGGAAGTCCACTGATGGATATAGGCCTTCCCAAGAAAGAAGGAATTTAATAATAATAATAATAATTCCCACAACATCTCATACATTGACTGATTGACCTGACTCCGTGGTAAGTCGCTTAAAGCACTTGTGTTACGAATGCCAGACAACAGAGGAATCACAAATATACTACTTAAATACATATATTTTACACCCATACACAGAGCAAACACAAATATCATCATATAAATATTTGCTCTGGGTGGGAATCGAACCCACGACCCCTGGTGCACAAGACAGGATCACTACCATCTGCGCCATCGGGCCCGTCAAGGCCCATAATTGCCGCGCATGGCAAGCGTTTTGCCAATCACAGAGCACAGCTTTCGCGACTGGGATGCTGCTGCCCACCCTATACATTTCAGCCACACTGTCTCGGATGGATATACCGCCATCGGTCTGTTCTAGTATCTTAGTCGCTTCATACGACACCTGGTAAATCACGGCTGATTGGTACCTCGCTCTCACCGATTTCTACCGCCAAATAGCATTGTTCGCATTGCTGGGTTCCTGTCTGAAGAGTGAGAGAGGCAGTAAATTTACTGGGTAATGTGGCATAATATCCTCAAATTGCAATGTTGGTAACACGTTAGTGATATCTTTGTGATATTACGAGCGTGTGTAGTCTACACACGCTCGTAATGTAAAAAGCAGTGACGTTTACTATCACGCGGACTGTATGTTTGTTTGTTGATCTTGTGTAATAAAAAACAAATTGTATTTAGATAATTCATAGATTAAATAGACTTTCTGTCCGTTCTGGTACCTTAGTCGCCTCTTGCGACAACTGGTAAAGAGGTGGGTATTATTCTACTCTACTGGTACCTCACGACTATTTAGTAAATAAGTTTAAATGAGAATTCGCAAGGCAATGATCTCTAGTGGGAGTAGTGGGCCGCGGAGACCAAATGAGATGACTCAAAAGATGTCATTCTGCAAATCATCATGGTTGAAATAAATCATTAACAGCACTGACTCACTTAGTTATATACTAAAGTATGACGAATCTGCTATTAAAAACTTAGGTGACGAAAAATAAAAATAAATTCCCACAACATCTCATACCTGATTCCGCGATAAGTCGCTTAAAGCACTTGTATTACGGACACCAGACAACAGATCAATCACAAAAATACTACATAAATACATATATTTAACAACCAGTCGCAGGACAAACGTAAATATCATCATATAAATATTTGTTCTGGTTAGGAATCGAACCTACGACCTTTAGCGCACAAGATAGGACCACTGCCTCTGCCATCGGACCCTTAAATACTAATACCGGCAGAGTAATAGTACCTCTTTCTGTATCAGGTGTTGTAAGAGGTAAATAAGGTATCAAAACCGACAGATGGCGGTATACCATCCGGAACAGTGTAGCTTTGTAAAAGGTGAGGATGGGTAGCAGCATCTCTGTTGCATAAACTGCGCTGTGGGATTGCCAACACGTTTGCCCAGTGCGGCAATTATGGGCAAAATTCTCCTACCTTGGGGAAGTCTACATTCAGGAGTGCACTTCGAATGGGTGTAATCATGATGATGAGTATGAGGTACCGGATAGTAGAACACTACCTCCCTTACCTAACCTAACCTAACCTAACCTAACCTAACCTAACCTAACCTAAC
>JACJUM010003212.1:1560208-1576925 GCA_020976665.1 Heortia vitessoides | reverse complement strand
AACATTAATTTATACAAAGAATCTCGCACTGAATTTCATATTAACAAAAAATTATTTTTACCTTTACACATACATACGTATTTATATACAAATATACATACAATAACTTGCAATACATTTGCGTAACACACGTCACAATGAGAGCGAGTGAGAGGGACGCGTGCCTCTCACTCGCTCTCATTGTGAGCGCATAACGTGAGCGGAGCGTAACGCAGTTTCTTGAAGTATCACCCGGCAAACCAATTTATAAGACGTTGTCACGTCAAAAATCTATAAGTATACATTTGCTTATAACAATTTTATTTATTTATCTAACTTTATTGCACAAAATGTTACAAAATGAACAAATGGCGGACTAAATGCTAGATGGCATTATCTCCCAGTCAACCATTACACAAAACAGAATAAATATATATATAGCGGTGCAGACAATTAATATACAGAATAGTAAACGTGACATACATATTTGTATAAAAAAACGCAATAAATGCATATGATATATAAAAAAAATATAATTTTAGACAAATGACCTGACAACCATTGTTATAAGAGTCATTTAAACAAACAAGTCATCGAGTGTCCTACTTTAATACTAGTCTACCGGCACCAGACGGGTCTTTTAACTAAGTTTATAGCAGGTTCATTACGTGAGCCACCAGAAAAGAACCTGCAAGAAAAACTGATAGTGATATAGGATCCAATAACACCTAATGGTAGGTATCATTGGAACCCACACCGGCGTCGGCGCTATCAAACCGTTGTCTTAATAGTAGATGTTAGAATACAATTCATTTCTATCCCAAGCAGTTTCATCATGAATATAGTCTTTAAACGGTAATAACCATTAGCAATTAGTTTACCATTTACGCAGTTCTTGAATTAGTCTGAGGTGTTATGACGTCTGAGAAGTCCAGCATTAGATTACGTCTGGTCAGTTTCAGGTCTTGGAACTCATGATGGGACTTCCACGGTTCAAAAGGATGTCCCTATATCGACAAACGAGGGTACGCATTATTGTAAGCGTCACTTTAACCTAGAGCCGGTAGCAGCCACAAGATTTAGCTGTGAGGTACCGGCAGTGTAGAATAGTACCCCCTCCTGTACCAGATGTCGTAAGAGACGACTGAGATACCAGAACCGACAGATAGCGGTATATCCATGCAAAAAGTCAGCTCAAATGTACAGGGTGGGGATGGGCAGCAGCTTCCCCGTCGCGAAAGCTGCGCTCTGCGATTGCTAAACACGCAACATACCCAATTTCTTGGGGAGGCCTATGTCCAACAGTGAACCTTTAATGGCTGGTGTGATGATATTGGTAAAGATGAGGTATTTCACGCCAAGGGATAGGTAAAAACTGTTGAAGCTTCAGATTTCAATAATGTTTTAGTATTTTATAACTACATAGGTCCTCAACCAAGACAATCAATATTTCTACTTTGTGATATATAGTTCTCGATTTAGACGCTAATGAAGTTTTGGCACTTCAGCAGGAATACTTTAAAAAGAAATATATATTTAAAATGTAAAAATAATAAACTCAATACATAAATTTTATAGATTAATTATTGTAACTGGTTGTAATTGTAACATAGAATGCTACATATAAGAGATGAAGTTGCCAACTTTAGGACTAAAATACATAACCATTTGTCATTGATAAAATGGTTTGATGGCGTACCGTAAGATTGCTGATATTTGATTATCAATGTTACTGTATTTTGTTATTTATTTAAATATTAATAATTATGCATAATGTGATTGCCTGTAATTGTAAGAACAGTTAGTTGATATCTTTTTGAAAACATAACTATTGTTCATAATTCACTAGTACTTATGTTGGTAATCGAATATTAAATAAATAAATAAATAACCCAGTATTTTCACTGCCTCTCTCACCCTTCAAACCGGATAACTGTTGTTTGCCGGAAGAAATATGGGAGAGTGAGGTACCAATGCAGTCGACCTCTATATGAAGTCTACCTCATGTATAGTATGAGTGCTCAGCCTTCAGACAACTGGTTGTTCTCTTTGTATAAGTTCTTGCTATCTAGAAAGCAACATTCATCCTAATGATTAAATGCGAAAGTCTGTATTATTGTTACTGTTCAGAATTGGATGAAAATTGTCACTGAAATTATTAATTTTCCCGAATGTATACATATTTTTCTTTAAGAATCAGCATAATCTTTTGCACAATTAATCTGACCGAGACTACTTCCTGGAATAACAAGAGTTCCTCAAGGATGAAATATAAAGAAAATACTTCGCGGACGGAAAGCCAGTGCGACAGTAGTAGAATAATACTTCTCTCTGTAACAGATGTCTAGAGGCGACTGAGGCGATCGGAACCGACAGATGGCGGTATATCAATCCGAGACACCGCAGTTCAAGTGCAACAGGGTGGGGATGGACAGTTGGCCTCTGACACATGAGCTGATTTTTCGGTGGCACTGGATTTGATGTCTGAGTAGTCCAGCAATAGGTTCGTCCAAAAACAGAAAGTGTAGATCTGAGATATGCTACGCATCCAAGAACTTAAAGATTTAGCAGCAATATTTTTTTATTGTAGCCGTTAGGTACTGGCAGAGTAGAATAGTACTTCCTTCTGTACCACGTGTTTTAGGGAACTAAGGCATCAGAACCAAAGTATTTTTACATAGTCTTTCTAGTAAATAAAAAATGAATTCTTAATTCAAATGACTCATTCGTGTGATTACAAAAGTATAGTTATTTTAATAATAAAATAAATATACTTTTTGTTTTTGTACGAGCTGTCTCTGGTATAATACACATTTAAAACGTACATACATCATCCCTGTGTCCCATCGGGGTAGGCAGAGACTTGCTACGATCTTGGCAAACCTCTCTCGCTTCCCTTACTCGCATTAGTCCTTTCATGTTCGCTCGTTTATTACTGATCAGGCCCTTCTTTAATACCTCTTCTACCTGGTTAAGGTATGTTCGTCTCGGTCGTCCTATACCAACTCTTCCATTCACATTTAAGAGAAACCAACATTATATAGAAAACAGTTTTTTTACAAATCACTTCAAAGTTAGATTTAGATTACACACACACAAAAAAAATTTTCAAGGTCACAGTCTAAAATATCTTTAACTTAGCAGGCCTATCATAGGCACTTTAAAATCATCAAAATAAACAAAACATGACTATGACTATGAACATATATTTGATTTGTAAATTACAATTTGACTTATGACCCTGACAGCCTTATGGTGTTAAACAAATAGGTCATTGAGTATCCTAAGAAAAAAGTTAAAATAAGATAGTTGCTAAAAAACAACAGAAAATCACTTAAAAATATAATGCATCGAGAAATGATACAGAAAAATAATAATTATCACTGTAACAAGTAAACAATCACAGAAAACCTATTTTACATAAAAAGTAACATATCTTGACATGTAAATGTTCTATTTCTTTCTTCCCATCTTCATAATGTGGATGTGTGAAAGGGACAAAACGTAACCTCTAACAGGCTATGTCTGAAACTTGAACTATGCACAGACAAAGCCAAGGAGAGGCTAGGTCAAAATCCCAGTTCTTCATATCTTGAATACTTGCTTCTGATTGGTCAAAATACAGTTCTTCGTACGATCTTGTCTTCTGATTGGTCGAAACATACTCGGTGCGGAGTTGGCTTTTTCTGATTGGTGGATTTGGAGATCAAGCAATCTTGATTGTATACTAAAATTATAATGAGAAAAGATTTTAATTTTTAAGGCTTAAAACTGAAACGATTTAATTATATTCTTTCACTGATAGAAAGCAAAATTTTTCTAAAGTTTATTATATATTTAGAAAAACGAAATTGTGATCCCTAAAATGGAAATATTGGATCTGTTTATATCTAAGTTTGCAACAAATAAATTCGAAAACCTACTGGCCGATTTAAAAAAATATTCTATGTCCCTCCTTTCATGAGGATCATCATCCATCACTGGACGTCCTACGTTACTATGATAATGATCAAACATATCCCAGCCCACTGATTATGGGCATAATTCCCCCTCTCTCGGGGGGGCTTAACTCCAGCATTGGGGGTTCCGAGGCTGGTTTGATTATGATGATGACTGCAAAGGTACTGGCCTTGCTTATTTGTGGAAAGGACCATGACTCACCATGCAGCTCCTTTGCGGCTCAACGGGGAGGATCTCGAGGTTAACTTAGGTCACCCATCCGAACTTTCCGAAGGTTGCTTAACATGGACGATCGCGTGGCTCCCCAGCCTAATTTTGTTCCCTAAGGACTCAGTTACAAATTTTGGACGACAGCAATGAGAAGCGCGTTGATATCTTTCACTGCGAGATTTTTGTTGATTGAAAAGACATAAACGCACATTTCGTACTGTGAGGTACTGGCAGAGTAGAATAGTACCTCCCCCTGTACCAGGTGTCGTGAGGCGACTAAGGTACCAGAACCGGCAGATGGCGGATTATCGAGTAGGGTTGGGCAGCAACATTCCCGTCGCAAATGCTGCGTTCTGCGATTGCCAACACGTTAGCTCAGTCCGGCAATTATGGGCAAAATACCTTCTATCTTAGAGAGCCTTATGTCCAGTAGTGGACTTCTCCTCTCTGACTTTAACACGTATTAAAATCCCTTTACAATTCAGGATGTACGTTTGCTGAATGCCCTTAAGTGTGCAGTCTATGCCTTTGTTCAAAAATATGATAATTGATCATTATAATTTAGACAGAATCTCATACCTGACTCGGATATTAGTCGTAGTAGTAGTAGTCATAGTATTAAACATTTAAGCACACACAGACAAGAGAATGCACATACATAGCACATACATAGACAAGAGAACATTACATTATATTTTGTGCAATTTCACTTTTAAAAGTAATAAGAGAATTATGCCGTGGGCTATACCGGTAAATCGGCAAAATTCATTCCTCTTCCTTGGGGAGATCAATATCCTATAGCGGCGTTCTGCTGTTGATGTCATAATAATTCATCATCATCATCATACCAGCCGTTGGAAGTCCACTGCTGGACATAAGCCTCCCCAAGAAAGGGGGAATTTCGCCCATAATTGCCGTGCTGAGGAAGCGTGTTGGCAATCACAGAGCGCAGCTTTCTCGACAGGGATGCTGCTGCCCATCCCGCCCTGTGCATTTGAGCTGCACTGATCTGAATGAATACACCGCCATCTGTCGGTTTTGGTACTTTGTCGCCTGTTACAACACCTGGTACAGGGGACTATTCTTCTCTACCGGCAGCTCACGACAGGTCATAATAATTATGAATCTGTAAATATTATCGTCGCAATTTGCCGTGTTGTACCGGCAGAGTAGAATAGTACCTCCCCTGAACTAGGAGTCGTAAGAGGCGAATGAGGTACCAGAACCGACAGATGGTGGTATATCCTTGCGAAGTAGTTCAGCTCATATGCAATGCAGGGGCAGCAGCAATCCCGTCGCCAAGTGCGGCTACCACAACGCTTGCCCAGCGCGGCAAGTGGGCAAATTATTCCTTTCTTGAGAATATCTATGTCCAGCAGAGAGCGTTTTATAGCTGCAATGATTATTGGTGATGAGATGTCAATTTATGTATGTTTACAATAATTAGGACAGAAAATTATCCTTTCACGTATATTAGGCCAGTTTGAAGCTTCCATTTTGTTTTCCACAGATAAAAAAAAATTGAATAAAATAAGTAACAATACAAATCTTGGCCATTGTGTACCTGTGGTCTATATTTTGCAGATGGTGGTGATCCTATCTTTTGCGACAAAGGTCATGGGTTCGATTTCTACCTAGAGCAAATATTTATTTTATGATATTTAAGTTTGTTGTATGTATGGGTGTTAAATATATGTTAAATATAAATAATTCTTTATGTCATTCACTCATCACCAACCTTATGATTATAAAGGAGCCACCATCTCTACGGCGCCTCGCGATACTGTCTAATATTCACCACCACTGCAAACACCAGATGCGGTGGGCCTTATCGATGAACCAAAACCATTATTTTTGACGGGTCGGATGGCGCAGATGGTAGTGATCCCGTCTTGTGCGCCATAGGTCGTGGATTCGATCCCCATGCTGGAGAAATATTTATATTATGATATTTGCGTACGTTCTATGTCTCGGTGTTCGATATATATTTAAGTGGTATATTTGTGATTCCTCTATTGTCTGATGTCCGTAACACGCGTGCTTTAAGTGACTTATCACGGAGTCTGGTCAATGTATGAGATGTTGTGGGAATTTATTTATTTTTAAATTAGTATACTGAACTCTATAGTTATTTACTTTGACCTTGATGTACTTTATAATTCTTATCTACTAGCTGGGCCCGCGACTTCTTCCTGGAGTAAAACTTCCATTTTCGTCCGATTTTGCGGATAATCTTATTAAAATATAATACTGTCACTGATTCTTGATATGTGTATGTACATAGTTTCAAATACATAAATCTGTCCGTCGAAATCGGGTCGAAATCGACTTCTAATGTGTTGGTTACGAACATACAACTGAAGCTAATATAATGCATGTAAAAGTAATTTCAATATTACAGACATACACTCTAGTTTCATCTATATAAAATGACGATATTCTTTATTAAAGCCACGTGACATTTAAAAAATATCAAAGCCCTTGACACGGGATACATTGGTACATTCTCTAAAATGTAGCCAATCGTCAACGTTGCATTGCCAGCTACTAAATTGCCTGATTACCATACATTAGTGTGTCCAGTTCTACTTGACCTTTCTGATCGGTCGTCGCCGCGTTTCCGCCGGTTGCGAAGCGAACACCGCGAGGGGCGGGGCGGCTCGTAAAGAACTGGTTCTTGGTAGTTTTCCATCTTCGGCATGTTCTAGTTCTTTATATATTTAGATTTGGTATTATATTTCTCGTGCGAATTTCACGATTCTATTGATGTGTTCAGTAGTTGATTATCGATAGCTAAACTTGTTATTATTTATACGAAAATCTGCTTGAAGATTTTAAAATTATATCACTATTAAATAGTTGCGATTTTACTTTATAACATAAGCTATAGTATATTAACAAATATAGTTTTACATGCAGAAAATATATAGAGCGTAATTGAATGGAAGAGTTGGTATAGGACGTCCGAGGCGGACATATCTTAACCAGGTAGAAGAGGTATTAAAGAAGGGCCAGGTCAGAAGTACCGAGAATAAGGGAAGCGAGAGAGGTATGCCAAGATCGTAACAAGTGGGGATCTACAGTCTCTAATTTCCCAGGTGGGGCACAGGCGTGATGTATGTATATTATGTATATTAACAAAAGAACTGGAGATCCTTCCCTAAAAAGGGAATAATGAAAGTTCACACCGCATTTGCTGGCGAAAGTGTACAGGTGCTAAAAATATTGCGACCTACTTTATTCAGACACGTAAGCTTATTCCTGAAGCATTACAAGATTCTGGGGAGATACGCGCAAGTATATCGAGATGTGAGTGCCTCACAGCCTCGGTACCTCCTCGGTGAGAGAGGGAATCAGCTGATCCGGCGTCTCGAACGAAGTTTTATATTGTAATTCTTTATTACATAGTGATTGAATAAATTCCCACAACATCTCATACGTTGACCTGACTCCGTGATAAGTCACTTAAAGCGCTTGTGTTACGGACATCAGATAACAGAGGAATCACAAATATACCACTGAAATACATATCAAACACCCAGACACAGAACGTACGCAAATATCATAATATAAATATTTCTCCAGCATGGGGATCGAATCCACGACCTATGGGGCACAAGATGGGATCACAACCATCTGCGCCATCGGGCCCGTCAAAAATAATGGTTTTGGTTCATCGATAAGGTCCACCGCATCTGGTGTTTGCAGTGGTGGTGAATATTAGACAGTATCGCGAGGCGCCGTTGGGATGGTGGCTCCTTTATAATCATAAGGTTGGTGATGAGTGAATGACATAAAGAAGTAGTTCGGTCTTCGAAGCCCTGCCTTAAAGACCCCTTAGGAGGCCTCCAGATTTTACGTGAGGACTTCTAGGTGATCTGCAGGTGTGCAGGATTAATCGTTCATTAATAAGTGTCTTGGACTATTTCCCAAGTGACATTGTAGTTGACGTTCGAGTCTTAAAGTTAGGAAATTCAACATTATCATAACAGACATAGGAAGTCCACAGCTGGACATAAGCAGCTCAAATGCACAGGGTGAGGATGGGCAGGAGTATACCCATCGCGAAAGCTGTGCTCTGCGATTGCGAACACGCTTGCTCAGTGCGGCAATTATGGGCAAAAAACCTCCTTTTTGGAGAGACCTATGTCTTCCAATGGCTGGTATAATTATGACGATCTAATGATTTCTTTGTTTGTAACAGATTAACTCAAAAAATACAGAAACGATTTATATTATTCTTTCATCTGTATAAAGCTACAGTATCAACAAGCAACACAAGATATAAATATATATATATATATATGAGTTGGTTCCGTTTGTAATCTTGCCGTGAGGTACCGGCAGAGCAGAATAGTACCTCCCTCAGTACCAGATGTCGTAAGAGGCAACTAAGAACCGACAAATGGCGGTATATCCATCCGAGACAGTGCACCTCAAATGCATAGAGTGGGCATAGGCAGCAAAATCCCTGTCGCAATAGCTGCGCTCTGCGATTGCCAACTCGTTTGCCCAGCGCGGCAAATATGGGCAAAATTCCCTGTTCATTAGGGAGGTCTATGTCTAGCAGTGGATTCTTCAAATAGCTGATATAAGTTTCTATAAGTTTATTTGCTAATTAAACATATGAAGACAGATATTAAGTGTTTCTTATAATTGATAAGTAGAATCATAAATAATTCCCACGCATAATTTGCAGTATATATTATTGAAATACATATTTATTATTAATTATGTATTTGAAGTCTTACGCGAAGCATTCATTAAGCATACTTAAGATGTCATGTAATTGAGCGGTCGACATCTCTATTTATAGTTGTATTACAAAACTGAATAGTTTGTTTGTTTGAACGCGCTAATCTCAGAAACTACTGGTTTGAATTGAAAAATTATTTTTGTGTTAAATAGCCAATTTATTGGAAAAAAAATTAAATTATATAACATTACGCTGAAATAAATGAAACCGAAGGATCATTGGAAAATAAAAAATGGAAGAAATTATTCATGTTCAAGTTCCAACGGTTCAAGTTACCCAAAAAATATATATGAAAGAATAACTCTGTAAATGAATGAATTACTCGCAACAACATTTGCAAAAAGAAATGCACTAACATTTTCCAATTACAATTTTTCAAAGAGTTTTATATCAAATTCCACGCGAACGAAGTCGCAGGCACAGCTAGTGTGTTATATATACATATATACATCACGCCTGTGTCCCACTGCGGTAGACAGAGACTATGGATCTCCATTCATTACGATCTTGGCACACCTCTCTCGCTTCCCTTACTCGCATTAGTCCTTTCACACACGCTCGTTAATTCTCGGTACTTCTGACCTGGCCCTTCTTTAATATTTCCCTAATTAGCTAACCCTATGTTTATCATAAAAAACAAATATGGCGATGAACTGAGATACCAGCCATTGAAAGTCCACTGCTCGGCATAAGCCTCTTCTAGAACCGAGGTTGTTTGCCCAAAATTGCCGCGCTGGGCAAGCGTGTGGCAATCGCAGAGCACAGCAATCGCGACAGGAATGCTGCTGCCCATCCCCGCCCTGTGCATTTAAGCTGCACGGTTCCGGATGGATATACCGCCATCTGTCGGTTCTGATGCCTTAGTCACGACGACACCTGGTACAGGTGGAGTTACTGTTATCAACAAGTCATCACCACATTACCCAGTAATTTCACTGCAACATTCACCTTTCAAAACGGTTATAATTCGGACTAAGATTTCGCGATGGAACATACTAGTAATGATTTTTTATTAGACCAGGTGGACAAGCAAGTCCGCGTGAGCGTCGAACAACTAAGATGCTAGAACCGACAGATGGCGGTATATCCATCCGAAATTGTGTAGCTCAAATGCACAGAGTGGGTTTGGGCAGCAGCATGCCCGCGATAATTGTGCTTTGCGATTGCCAACACGCTTGCCCGGCGCGGTATTTGTGGGTAGAATGCTACCTTTGTTGGTGAGGCCTAAGTCCAGCAGAGGACCTACAACGTCTGTAATGATGTCTGGACTTGACGCGCGACCAGCACGTGAGGCATGCGCTTGTTTGTCGACTTCGTAATAAGATCAAATTGTTAATTAAAATTTACTAACACTTCCAAAATTAATTACGTAATAAACAACCTTATTTTGAGATTAATAAAGTATACAATAATTAAATGGTCAATAAAATTTGTATACGTTAAATCTTTAAATTATTTTACGACTTCATTAATTATGTAATTTGTGAGTTAACTGCCTTTATTAATAACAATTATTTTTATTACCGACCGAGTAATAGTACTGCCCCCTGTACCAGGTGACCGAGGTACCGGACCCGGTACAGATGGCGGTATACCCACAAAAATACAGGGCGGGAAGCCGCAACAGCATTCCCGTTCCGAAGCTTCGTTCTGCGTTTGACACTAAGCCTTACCTGCGCGGCAATTGTGTGAACACCCTTTATCACTTAGAAGGTTTGAAACATAGATAGTAGCTAATTCTTAGTAAAAGACTAACTGAATATGCATAAATAATTTCATAGGAATCGGTCAAGCTGTTTCGGAGAAGTATGTGAACGAAGATTCATAATCACACCAGCTATTGAAAGCCCACTGGTGGACATAGGCCTCTTCAAGATTGGTTTTTTGCCCATAATTGCCGCGCTGGGCAAGCGTTTTGGTGGTTGGGTGAACGAACATCGTGACACGAGAATTTTATATATTAGATGTCCCTTGTTTTAGATGTATCTTTCTAACAGTGAAAGACTTTTATATAGATTAAAATATATATTTAAATGAAATAACAAACATATTTAATCTCTCTCCAATATATAGACGGGCCTGATGGCGCATATAGTAGTGATCTTGTCTTGCTCGCCAAAGGTCGTGGGTTCGATCCCCGCCCATGAATAATATTTATATGACGATATTTATGTTTTTTCTGTGTCTGGGTGTTAATGTATTTAAGTAGTATATTCACGATTTCTTTGTTTTCTGTGCAACTTATCATGGAATCAGGTCGATGTGGGAGATATTGTGGGAATTTATTTATCATGATTCCAAACACAAGACAATAATAATTGATCAATTGGATACTTGAAGTTTTAACAGACATAATTAAATGTAGGTAATGTTCTTTTCGACGGGCTCGATGTCTCATATGGTAGTGATCCTATCTCGTGCCAAAGGTCGTAGGTTCGATTCCCACCCAGAGCAAATATTTATATGATGATATTTTTGTTTGTTCTGTGCGTGGGTGTTAAATTTATGTATTTAAGTAATATATTTGTGATTCCTCCAAATACAATTGCTTTAAGCGACTTACTATGAAGTCAGGTCTATGTATGAGATGTTGTGGGAATTTATTATTATCATTAATTATATGATGATATTTGCGTTTGTTCTGTGTCTGGGAGTTAAATATGTTTTATATTTGTGATTCCTCTGTTATCTGACACAATGCATTAAGCGAACTATCACGGAGTCAGGTCAATGTATGTAGATGTTTGTTTTATTTCACTACCAGATTGCGATATAGGATCTTCTTGGTGTAACAAGAGTCCTCCGGGATGAAATAAAGATCCGAGGATAAATGTGAATGCGGTTTTCGCTATGTCTTATCCGAAGTGGAGGCCACAACGCGTGGCGCCCTCTAGAGGGCAAAATGTGAACCTAAGACCTTTAGAACAGGTTTTGTTTGACGGACGCTGTTAGCTATTCCGAGAATCATACACCGATGACATCACTGTGTGAGAAATATTCTCATACAAGATTAACTCATGCGACTGAACGGACTTAGTCTTAGGTGACGTGGGTTCGATTCTTGATAATTTTAATTCCTAAATAAAAAATTACTCGCTTTATAATTATTTATTATCTCATTAACTTGACTCCGTGATAAGTTGCTTAAAGCGGACGGATTTATGATCACAAATAACTTTAATACATATTTTCCATATATATATATAGCTGCCTAACATATCAACGCAAGGCCTAAACTATAATGGTTAGAAACTTGAAATGATGCACAGGGATTTCTTTGATATCGTAGGGTAGGACTAAGAAAGGGTTGTTGAAAAGGGGTGTAACGGGGTTGCAAAATAGAACATTGCTGTATTTGGAGTTATTCCAATGAAATTCAGTATAAAGTTTGAGTGATGAAACACGTGTAAAATATTTTTTCAAAAAGCATCCCTTAAAGAATTAAAAGGGGGTGCAAAGCTCTGAAATTTAGCGCTGAAGAAACCGCGGCGCGGTTGCTAAATGTTTATTACCCCTGGTGGGGTTTGAACCCACGACTCTTAGGGCACAAGATAGTAACGTAGCAGGTCGTCTGCAATATTACCTGACACTCCCATTTCTACCGCTAATTAGTATTCGCATTGCTGTGTTCCGGTTTGAAGGGTGACAGAGGCAGTGAGATTACTGGGTAATGTGACATAATATCTTATAGTTAACAATAGTGAGGACAACAAATTTAGTCAAATATCGGATATACGAAATTAAATGTCTATAAAATTTAAAGATGGCGTTGACTGCTCACTTCGTAATGATCGCTAGGAAATAATCAACGCACTAAGGTATTGGTAGCACAATGTTAGTGCAGTATCCCGGAATGGGAAAGATGCGGGTTCATCTCCCAACTGACACTTGAGGCTAGTCAATGTTTTATAGTACACACAACAAAAGATCAAGCAAGTAAAATCTATCTAAACTTTGCAATTGATATTTATCTTTAAAAGCGAGAGATTGATTTCAAAATTGACTATTTTGTCTTATTTTGACTATATTGACTATTTATAGTTTATATCTCAATTTAGAAGAGGATTTTTGCCCATAATGGCCGCGCTGGGCAAGCGTGTCGGCAATCGCAGAGCGCAGCTTTCGAGACGGTGATTCTGCGGCCCATCCCTGCCCTGTGCATTTAAACTGCCTTTTTCCGGATAGATATACCGCCATCTGTCGGTTCTAGTACCTTAGTCGTCTCTTACGACACCTGGTGAAGTGGGAGGTACTATTCAACTCTGCCGGTACCTCACGGCAAACATTATTATCTATAAATATCCCTGTCCCATTATTCAATAAATATAAGTAATTGAATAACGAAAGTGAGTCTGTCTATGTTTTTTACGCTATCGCGGCTAAACTGGTCGTTAGTTAAATTGTATCGATAACGCAGACGACGCGGCGAGCGAAGACTTAGTCAAAAGTCAAAGCCATATATTGTAGTCCATTCCAAGGACTTACAAATATATATATATATATGAATATTTCCAATATCGAAATATTTCAACGCATATTTTTATTCAACACACATGACCCTGATGACCTAAGAGTCATACAAATCACATAACACATAATTCATTCAATTAAGACTACCATAAACTATTTTGCTAGCACCAGACAGGTCTTTGAACTAAGTTTACTGCAGGTTTATTAAGCTGGCCACCAGAAAAGAAAATACAAGATAACCTGATGGTGATGAGGGTTAAAATAATACCTCATGGTAGGTATTATTGGAACCCATACCGGCGTTGGTGCTAACAAACCGTTGTCTTAACAGCAGAAGCTAGAGCAATTCTAAAAAGGGGAACCTGTTTCAATTTGTATTTAGTTATTTAACATTATACTGTTTGAATAAAATCACCAGCTCGATCTAATCTACGGGTCTAATTAAAAACTTAAAACTTGCATACCCTGGCCAAGACATAGAAAAAATATCAAATAAACCGGTCCAGCCATTTAGGAGTTCAGGGACATTGATACACGTGTACTGAATATTTATATATTTATATAAATACGAATAACAACTTTTATTATACATTTAACCAATAAATTAACATTAAAAAAATATAAAGAAACAATTATCAAATCACAAGAAAAGAATGCAAGATAGACAAATGACGACACCGCTATAAGGATACACGCGCGCGAGTGAGATGAGAAGACATTGTCCGCTTCACTTGAATTTTCCTCGGCCATGCATTTCATAGCCATTTCAATACTTTGTCATTATTGAAGGTTATTTCACATAGTTTTTTATTCTTGTTTAATTACTTATTCGCATGTGTACATCGTGTGTTGTCTCGTTGGTGTTGCTGGTGTATATGCGGTTTCTAATCAAGAGTTTACACCTTTGTGACTCGATTTAAGATGTATACTATGTATGTTTTAATTAAATTTATACTAAAAGAAGCATTTGTACAAATACTTATTTAATGCAAAGTTTTTGCAGAAAAATCAATTTGTCTCTGTAGCGAAATGCATAACCAATTATGCTACCGAAACGCGTTGATTTTTTTTTAAGATCTTTAAATTTCATAATTAGCATATATGTACACTCGAAATAAAACTTTTACAACTATAAAAATGTCAAAGTTAGATGTAAATAAAAAAACAAAAGAAAGACGTTCTGGTAAGTCGGTGTTAATTTGAAAAGAGATTAAACCACTTGGAAAATGACACGCATGAAAATAGGTTCTGAGTTCAAGTAATTTAAAATCATTATTTATGATTGCACAAAGTTAGCAATTATGTGACGTTTATTTACGAGTAACAAGGACAATTACATTTTTATCAATTATAATGTGGTTGACAGTTAAAAAATATAAAACCGATAAATACCTTTGATCGCGGGTTGACGTCATTCACACATTTTTTAAATAAAAAAAAAACCACCGTTACACGTCTCGCACACACAGCCACAGAAACGAAACTGAAGGTTCGTCTAATCTCGCTGTAAGAGCAAAAGTATAAGATCGATGAAACGTCCTCGACATTATCTATAATCGATTAATTTAGAACTTGTCGTGGCAACTTTGATTATAAAACTTTATTTCGCGTTGACACTAGCGCCATTACTGGTGTAGTTTAGAAAGAAAAAATAATTATGCTTAATTTATATATAAGTGGCGGAAAATGGTACTAATTATTTCGGTACAAAGTTGCGATTTCGCGTAGGCACTAGCGCCAATGACCGGGTGTTACAAGTTTTGTCGCGGGTTTTTTTTAATGTGGCGCCTTATTCGTGGATGCGCGCGCACTGGCCGCCGAAACGTTAGACCGTTGCCGGATTTTAAAACGATATAGAAAAAAAAGGCGCGCGCTTCGACGCGATGGTATGTGGGCGATTTTTGGCGCTTCTTTTTTTGACGGTTCCGTGTATTTTTGCGATGGCGCCATCTTGTTTTTTTTACAGATTGTTATTAAGTTTAATTAAGACTTATGGTTGATGACTCATTAGTTCATGGTCACTTATTAAAGTCCCTTGATTACATATATATTATAACTAGAAAACCCGACAGGCGTTGCGACAGTAAATTGAGATACATCTTTTCTGTTGAATCGAATAGTAAGAAAAATATTGCGCAAATTAACAGCTGCAGTTCTTGTCTGCTCCTATATGAAATCTTTAAGTGACCGTCCTACGATAGATATGATATAAAATATTATTGTTAGATATTCGTTTCATCTAGCCATGAGGTACCGGCGATAAAGAATAGTACCTCCCTCTGTACCAGTAGTCGTAAGAGTCGATTAATGTACCGGAACCGACACATGGCGGTATACCCATCCGAAACAGCGCAGCTTAAATACTACGCCCATGTGCCCATTCTCGTCGAGAAGTTGCGCTCTGCGATTGTCACCACGCCGCAATTATGGGCAAAATTCCCCCTATCTTGGGGAGGCCTCTGTTCAACAGTGGACTTCTATAGCTGTTATGGTGATGATAATTTGTCTTATTACCAATTTGTTGTGCCGTGAGTAAATACTGCCCTCAATTACTAGTATTTCAAGGTTGAGTGCATCGATAAATCAATAGCGGTTTATTCTTAAATGATCCAGACGTGGCGCACGAACGCGAACAATTTTATCGGCGAAGAATCAAAAGATTTATTTAATTATATTTTATAAGTCGACAAACAGACATACGATCCGCGTGATAGTATATACACCGAAGCAATTACACGCTCGTATCATCACAATAATATCACTAGCGCGACCAACCTTGTGACTTGAAGATATTTTTTCACATTACCCAGAAATTTTACTGATACCGTTGTGCGCTGTTGGTATAAATATACGCGGACAAAAGCACGGGCAATAGCTATCTTCATACACCAGCAATTGGAAGGCCACTGCTGGACATAGGCCTCCCCAATAAGAGATAATTTTGCCCAGTAATGCCGCGTTGGGTAAACGTGTTGACAATCGCAGAGCGTAGCTTTTGCGACGGAAATGCTGCTGCCCATCCCCACCCTCTGCATTTTAACTTCTCTGTTTCGGATGGATAAACCACTTTCTGTCGATTCTGGTATCTAAGTCGCCTCTTACGACACCTGGTACAGTGGGAGGTACTATTCTATTCTGCCGGTACCACTCAGCCGGTAACTACCTCAACAAATAACAATCAAGGCTCCGGCCTCCGCCCACGGAGCCCTAACACCGTTCTCCGAAATGTCAATGTTCAAGGTGAGCCACTAAATGTCATATGCAAATATTTGTGCGAATAACTTTAGAGGACTTCTATCTGACAGTGGAAATGTTTTAGAATATCGGGCAACATTGAATTCG
>JACJUM010003212.1:1518193-1560198 GCA_020976665.1 Heortia vitessoides | reverse complement strand
GCCATATGAAGTCCACTGAACATATCAGCCATATGAAGTCCACTGAATATATCAGCCATATGAAGTCCACTGAACATATCAGCCATACGAAGTCCACTGAACATATCAGCCATATGAATCCCACTGAACATATCAGCCATATGAAGTCCACTGAACATATCAGCCATATGAAGTCCACTAAACATATCAGCCATATGAAGTCCACTGAACATATCAGCCATATGAAGTCCACTGAACATATCAGCCATATGAAGTCCACTGAACATATCAGCCATATGAAGTCCACTGAACATATCAGCCATATGAAGTCCACTGAACATATCAGCCATATGAAGTCCACTGAACAAACATATCAGCCATATGAAGTCTACTGAACATATCAGCCATATGAAGTCCACTGTAGGATATATACCTTCTCATGATAGCTACTAGCGCTAGGCAGACGTGGTGACAATTGTAGAGCACAAATGCGCGAGGAAAATCCTGCTGCCTATCCCCGTATTGTAGTATTTAAGATGCCCTGTTTCAGATGAAAGCCAGTAAATTTTAATTATATACCGAAACACCCTCAATGTTTAGAGCGATCCAAATAATAATAATTATATGAAAGAGTGTTAAGTGATGATGTTGAGACAACAATAGAGAAAGGAATGTTCCGATGATTATATATTTGTGCGTTCATTCTACTTTCTAGCCGTCTGGTACCGCGAGTTGTAAGAGGCGACTAAGGTACCAGAACCGACAGATAGCGATATATTCACCTGCAGCATAACAACACAAATGCACAGGACTGGAATGGGCAGCAGCATTCCCGTCACGAAACTACACTTTAAGATTGCCACCACGCTTGCCCACCGCGGCAAGTATATAATAAAACTGGCTGTGCCTGCGACTTTGACCGCGTGGAATAGTTTTTTTGGGTACCATACCTATTTACTTCAACTTATATAAACTTTGAATGTCATGTTTATTTATATCGAATCAAGGGCCTGAAAAGTAAGTTTCAAGTTTCTAGCTCTTAAAGTAGCGATACTTCCATACAACTTTTCATCCCCCCTTTCGATCCCTCACAACCCTTATTTCAAATTAAAAAATAGCCTATGTCCTTTCTCAGGGTCTAAAAATTGTCTGTGCCAAATTTCGTCAAAATCAGTTGAGAGGTTTAAGCGGGAAAGCGTAACAGACAGACAGATATTAGAAGGGATAAAATAACATTTATTTCTCACCACAAATAACATTTTTTCACGATTAATATTGAAGCGTTGTGAATAAACAATCTAAAATGTTAATTGTGGGAGATTAATGCCTATGTATGTAATATATGTATGTAATGTATTGCATTTAGTGCAATTATAGGCAAATCTTCCTCTTTCTTCAGGCCTTAGTCCAGCAGTGGACTTTCAATGGCTAGTACGATAATAATAATGATGTCACATGACCCAGTAATTTCACCGCCTCCTCCACCCTTCATATAAGTCAAGGCTGGTCGACAAAACACTAGTGAATCTAGTAGGCATAGGATAAAATATAGTACTTAAAGAATCGATAGAGCTTTAGACAAGGCATGTGAAAAGTACATAGATAGAATGGATCAGTCAGCAGGCGCCATCTTGCTTCGCCTAGTTTGTTCAATTGGTTAACAGTTAACTATCAACGATGAAAAATGGCGCGAAACTTGAAATGCAATCGATTGGTGTATTATGCCTAATCTTTTTGATCCTCTCGGAGGTTTACACGATTTTAAAATAATATAAGATAGACTCCATACAAACGGTCGTCTGCATTGGCACCTCACTCTCACCTAATTCTACCGTCAAATAACAGTGTTCGCATTGCTGTGTTCCGGTTTGAAGCGTGGGAAAAACAGTGAAATTACTGAGTAATGTGACATAATATCTTCAAATCACAAAGTTGGTTACGCTTGTGATATTACATGTGATATCAGTGTATGCTTGTTTCTCGACCTAGCTTAATAATAAAAAAGCTTGTCTTATACGCTTTTTAAATACATCAAACTAAAAGTGCCGTGAGTACCGGCGGAGTAGAATAGTAGCTTCCACTGCGCCAGGTGTCGTAAGAGGCGTCTATGGTACCAGAACTGACAGATGGTGGTATATGCATCCGGAACAGTGCAGCTCAAATGCACAGGGCGGGGATGGACAGTAGAATCCCCATCGCGATGCGCTCTGCGATTGCCAACACGCTTGCCCAGCGCGGCAATAATGGGTAAAAATTCTCCTTTCTTGGAGGAGGCCTATGTCTCTATGACTTACAATGGCTGGTATAATGATGATGAAAAATAACTAAGTGAAAATATTGATGAACTAAAAACACTTGTAGTAGGAAAATTATTTTTTAGTCGAAAGCGTGTTTATTAGTTAAATAATATAAAATAGATGAGTACTTGAGTTAGAAGTTAGGTTAGGTGCCCAAAGATTCCTCTAATCCTGAGGATCCTGTTCAGGATAAAGAGATAATCTTATCGAAATATTGTATTGGCACCGATTCTTGATATGTGTACAAAGTTTCAATTAAATCTGTCCGTCTAAACTGGTTCAAAATCGACTTCGAATGGGTCGTTTACACATACAACTGAAGCTAATAATAAGCGTGTAAAAAAAAGGTTGACAGAGACTATGGATCTCCACTTGTTACGGTCTTGGCATACCTCTCTCGCTACCCTCACTCGCATTAGTCTGTTCATTCTAGGTAAATCTGACCTGGCCCCTTTTAACACCTCTTCTCCCTGGTTAAGATATGTCCGCCTCGGTCGTCCTATACCAACTCTTCCATTCACTTTCGCTCTATATATTTGTGCAGCCATTCTACTTTCATCCATCCTTTCTACATGTCCAAACCATCTCGACATTCCTTTCTCTATTGTTGCCACAACACCATCTTTCACACCACACCTCCTATTACACTATTCTTTCGACCTGTTTCGCAAACTCACACCATACATAGAACAAAAATAATAATTGTGTGTGTGTGTTTAATCAAGAGCAAATTCCCCCTTTCTCGGGGAGCCCTATGTCCAGCAGTGGACTTTTAATGACTGCTATGCTGATGATGATATGAAGTTATTTGAAACTTCTTCGGTAGTGGTAGTGATTTGAAAACTACGTCTGATATTCCCTATGAGCACAAAATTGGTGCGATAATGTCAAATTGCGTATCTGCAACTACCAACTCTATATCACCCAGTCTCGTCAAACAATCATGGAGGCTGTATATAATTGATCGATCTACAGACTGAGGTCGCAGCTTGAGGAGGAATTACTGGCACGAATGATCAAGCGGGACGCACGGCGCGAGACAGAAACGCAATAATTATTATCGCATAATTTCCTTGTATTTCCAATTAAACACTGTTTTTGTAATTCTATAGAATATCAGCCAACTTTGTATTACCTAACAGGTCTTATAAATATTGATATAAATATTTATTTGTAACTAGCTGCGCCCTACGGCTTCACCCGCGTTATCTTTCATACTAACTTTGCCCCTTTTATCTCCTTAAGGGATATTTATACTGAATTTCATTTAAATAACTTCAAAAACAGCAATGTTTCATAATAAATTGGGTGTGCAACCCATTTTACTTCTATAGGGGGTGAATTTTTAAAAAATCCTTCATTAGTTCTTCCTTACGTTATAAAAGAAACCACAGTGCAAATTTTCTTTTTGTCCTTTATATATAGAAAAATACAATTTTGCATCAAAATTCAACTGTGCTTAAGGTGGTACATAACATATGTATTAAAAAAATAATAGAAGTCAGTTTATCATTATCATTGCAGCCATTGGCCATTACAGGCCTCCCCAAAAAAGGGGGTTTGTTGCCCGTGATTTGCGCGCTGGGCAAGCGTGTTGGCGATCACAGGGCACCGCTTCCGCGACGGGGATGCTGCTGTAAATCACCGCCCTCTGCATTTGGTACCTTAATCGCCTCTAATGATACCTGGTACTAGGAGAGGTACTATTCTACTCTGCCGGTACCTCACGGCTTCATTCGCTTCAACTGTGTCAAATTTCTCGTTTCAGCTTTCGCGCAAAATTGAGACACAATAAACACACGTAATATTACAAGGATATTACTAACGCGTTGCCAACCATGTGATTCGAAGATCATCACATTATATTCCTCTGTTGTCTGATGTCCGTAACACAAGTGCTTAAAACGACTTATCTCCGGGTCAGGTCAATGTGTGAGATCTTGTGTGAATATACACATTTAAATCTTTGTCCATTCAACAGTCAGTCACGTGTTTGTTGACTGACGGTTTTCGGCAGTGTCTCGGGACGTGCGCCGACTACAAACACCCACTTACTATACGACGCGTCCGACCGTTTTTTATGATTTCATATTTATAGACGATGACATTGGTTCAGACTTAAGCATAACACGAGTCGTGAATTTTGATAATAAAAAAAAACTAATTATTTACTAGCCTTTAAGTTAAATTATATAAATTACTATTAGAAAATAGGGGTTAGAAAATAGAAGGGTGAAAATTTAGGTCTGAAATGTACTTATGAATGCCATATTATAAAAAATAATGTCCAAAAAAAAGTGTTAGTGTTGGGCAACCCTTATCACTTAGGGATATGAAAAATAAATAGTAACCGATTCTAAGACCTACAGAATATGTATATATAGATACTTTTATTATAAAGCTGAAGAGCTTGTTTGTTTGAACGCGCTAATCTCAGGAACCGCTGGTCTGATTTGAAAAATACTTTCAGTGTTGCATAGTCCAATTATTGAGAAAGACTTTTGGCTATATAACAAGACAGAGAAATTGCTAACAATATTATGCTAGATCAGAATATATTTATTATTAATATTATTATAATTATTTTTTATATATGTAATGATATTATTCCAAAAATTGCGATAAATAAAATAGAAACGTATTTGTGTTTCTCTATAATAGTGGTTATTTCAGGTCTTTTTACAATTAAATCTATACAAACCCTATTGATGCAAAACATATCACAATTGCATTTTTCTATAAAATGTTACAACCGTCAGTCGTGACATCTAGTGGCCCCTGACAATACAACGATAACGACAAAAAATTAAATCTTTAAAAAATTATGAAGGAGTTTTCTTTATATATGTATTATATTTAGTAATAGCAAACCCGGCCACGCGTTGCTGTGGCTAAAGTTATTGTTATATTACATAGAAGTATACAATTTAAGAGGAACGGTAGGAGAACATCAGTCACGAGGAGTACCATGCTTTTTACATAGATGGTATTTGTAAAAAAATATGGTGGCTAATTCTAGTATTAACTCAATCCTCAATCCAATCTTTTTGTAGCTCATATATGACACGTTTGTCCGTTTACCATAGCAGTGCCATCTATTGACTAATTCTAGTACTAACTCAATCCAATGGAAACGTGTCGACATCTGTTAGTTTATTTTTTGAGATAACAGATAATTGTAACTGTCAATTAATTATAGACAAATAATTTGCAATTAAACAAAACTGCGACTATATATTGAGATATAAACTATCCTATCTCTCAAGTTGGAGCAAACTACATATGGTGTGAAAATTTTATCCTAATTGGTTCAGTAGTTTATGAGTCCATCGAGGACAAACATCGTGACAGGAAATTTATATATATTAGGATAGGATTATATACACAGTATAGCTTCCAATTTTATGTATTTATGTATTATATACGTAAATAATATGTACACCTTGCATTACAGTAGTCCATATACACACACATTCATTCACTACATGCACATTACAGAGCATAAGTGCCTATAAGAACAGGCTAGACCTAGCTTATACCTAGCCAGATACCTTTCATACTCACTTTGCACCCCCCTTTTACCCTCTTAAGGGACGATTCATACTGAATTGCATTCGAGTAACTTTAAAAACAGAAAAAAAATCATAGCAGCTTTACATCCTCGTCTTACCCCCTTAGGGAGTGAATTTACAAAAATCTTTTCTTAGTGCTACCCCAAATTAAAATCCCTGAGCAAAATTTCAAATTTCTAACCCTTATAGTGTAGGCCCAGCGTTGATATGCCAGTCAGTCAGTCACTCAGTTTACATATATAGATAGACGCACAGACATAAACATTTAAATAAAAAACCAAAGACCAGACATACACCTATAAATTAAAAAACGGCTTGCAATAAAAAACGTGTTCCAAACAGTTTCAAGCAAGGTAACAGACATTTCGAGTCTACAATTCTAGATCTAGACATGCTTAAGGTCACTTCAAGTCTAGGTCGACTGGCGTGGGCTGTAACCTACGCTAAACTATGAAACTGTGAATGTTTTTTGTGCCAGTTTTTGTTAATATGTTTTTATACTAACTTGTTTAAGTGTATTATACTACATAGTATTGCCCGCGAATTTGTCCGCGTTGAATAGTTTTTTTGGGTACCATACCTCTTTACCTTAACTTATATAAACTTTGAATGTCATGTTTATTTATATCGAATCAATGGTCTGAAAAATAAGTTTCAAGTTTCTAGCTCCAAAAATAGCAATACTTCCATACAATCATCCCCCTTTTCGACCCGTTACAACCCTTATTTCGGATAAAAAATAGTCTATGTCCTTTCTCAGGGTCTAAACATTGTCTGTGCTATATTTTATCAAATTTGTAGAGGTTTAGCAGGAAAGCGTAACAGCCAGACAGACAGAGTTACTTTCGAATTTATAATATAAGTAAGGATAGTAGGGATTATGAACGCAAATATCTGGTAAATAAATCATACATTGACCTGACTCGGTGATATGTCGCTTGAAACATCCGTGTTACGGACATCAGGCGACAGACGAGTTACAAATACTAGTGATCGTCCGGTGGTCGAAATTCGACCGTTACTCTTTGAGTATTATTTAAAAGTAAAAACTCGATTCATTTACTTAACATCAATAGAGAATTAATGTTTACTTCATTAAAATATAATAGTAATTTTGATTAATGGATAATTTACCTACCATTGCCGCGGTGGGCAAGCGTGTTGGCAATCGCGGAGCGCAGCGTCCGCGGCGGGGATGCTGAAGCCCATCCATGCCTTGTACATTTGAGCTACACTGTTTTTTGTGATATATCTATCTATTGGTACAGAGGGAGGTACTATTTTATTCTGCCGGTACCACACGTCTTTATCGCATAGAGCGATGTCTTCCAGGCAACCTGTGCATGGAAAATGTGCCGAAAACAAATAAGATAATGTTAGGTGTACCAGATCTATTAATACTATGATTAAAATGAAACTGTTTTGCAATAACTATATATATATTTATTCCGATATTTATCACGACAATTATCCACAAATAATCGATATGCTCAAAAGAAGAAGCTAACTGAATGACCTAAACTATAAGGGGTGATACTTGAAATTTTACACAGGGGTTGTTCAATGGTAGTTCAAGAACTCAATTTTGCGTTTTTTAAAATCATTATTTCATTTACATGAGGTAGATATATTACAGAAGTCGCCTACATTGCTGCTTTGTTCCCAATGGTTTTTTTGGTTTGAAAGGTGAGAGAGGCAGAGGTAAAATTACCGGGTAATGTTACGTAATATTTTCAAGTGACAAGGTTGCTAGCGCTGGTGGTATCCTTGTGATATTACGAGCGGTATTATCGTTTATCGACTGGTATATATCGAATATCGGACGTAGTCAATGTCAATTTAAAAAATATGTTCACTTAAAAATAAAAGCAAAAAATTTTCACGTTTTGAGAGCTGCTTTACTTTTATATGTAAGGTGGGAAAATTTTAAATTTTTTTAGGAATACTCGCAAAACAAAACGTTATATTTGACACATTTAAAGTTAAAGTGGAGAAGAATATGTATCATTATCATTATCGTTCCAGCCATTAGAAGTCCACTGCTGGACATAGGCTTCCTCAAGCAAGGGGGAATTTTGCCCATAATTACCGCGCTGGGCAAGCGTGTCAGCATTCGCAGAGCGCTGCTTCGCGACGGGAATACAGCTGCCCATTCCCGCCCTGTTGAATTTGAGCTACACTGCTTTGGATGAATATATCGCAATCTATGGGTTCTGGTACCTAAGTCGTTTCTTACGACTCCTTGTACAGGGGGAGGCACTATTCTACTCTACCGGTACCTCACGGCCTATCTATAAATAGAAGCGCGAGCGGTTTCACCCGTGTTAAGTTGTAAAACAAACTTAGTAACAATTAGGCTCCGCTGTTATTAGTTATATAACTTATTTCTTAGCTTTCCTCGATAATTGGACAATCCAACACTAAAAGAATATTTCAGAGATGCTGCCACACATGCCCATCCTGTTCATTTGAGCCACACTGTTCCGAATGGATATACCGCCATCTATCGGTTCTGGTACCTTAGTCGCCTCTTGCGGCATCTTGTACAGAGGGAGGTACTATTTCACTGCGCCGGTACCACACGGCTATTTGTTTGTTTTTAAATGTACATACTAGAAATACATTATGACCATTGAATTAGGCATTACAGACACAACTGTTAGAAAGACACAAACTTAAATGAAAGTAAAATTAATTGTCTATTGAATGCCAAGCAAAGAGTTTTTAAAAAATTAATAGGTTATGGCTGATTTTCAACCACCAGCTGACCAGTAATTTAATAAAAAGACTTACGCCTGGAAATAAACTAATTAAATAATGTAATTATATTAATTTTAATAACTTCAATCATCACTCTTAATTGTTCACAAATACATGTTAGAAATACACACACATTCTCATATCGAAGTTAGAGACGCCCAGTGAGTGGTATAACCTTGCATTCCTTTGCCGTTTCGAGAAAAAACATAAAAACTAAAATGGCCGACGGCTAACAGCTGATCTTTCCATTGGGTCATGGTTGCCCTAAATAATAATATCCAGACAGATAAGTTATTTCGAATACGAAAAACTAGTTTTCTCTGAATTCCTATACAAGGAGTCATCATCATCATACCAGCCATTAAAAGTCCAATGGTGGACATAGGAAGAGGCAATCGTAGAGCGCAGTTTTCGCAACATGGTTGCTGCTGCCCAATCCCGCCCTGTGCATTTAAGCTTAAATATTTTGGATGGATATTCCGTCATCTGTCGGTTCTGGTACCTTGGTACTATTCTACCTACTCTGCCAGTACCTCACATCAACAACGATTAGATGAAAAAAAATCGTGTCTCAGTGTTTGTCCGGCATAAACTTCTAAACTACTAAATCGATTTTAATTAAAGTTTGCTAACTTTTTGACGTTTTACCAACTTAAGAGATAGGATAGTTTATATCTTAATTTTGCAATCGTAATATTTTTTAAGATAAACATAGATATATAGTTTAGACAGGACAACGTTAAATCGATTTCTACTCGGCTGGGCAGCGTTTGGATACCTGCGAAACACCTTCTCGTCCGACATACCTAAGGTTATCAAGTCGAAAATCTTCGACCTCAATTTTGGAGATTGCTTCAGTCGTATCTTTATAAATAGATTCTCTCGACATTTCATACGCTGACCTGAATCCTAAATAAGTCGCTCAAAGCCCTTGTGTTACGGAAATCAATAAATAACACCCAGACACAGAACAATTACAAATATTCACCAAATAAATATTAGTCCTGGGTAGGGATCGAATCCACGACCTTTGATACACAATGACCCTATTATTACCATCCGCGTTATCAGATCCTTTAAAGACAGTAACAAATATACATCCAGACATCCAGTCATCATCATCATTATCATCATTATCATAACGTCTACTACTGGACACAGTCCTTACAGGTTGGAAGTTCGCTGCTGGGCATAGCCCTCCCCAAAAAAGGGGAAATTTTGCCCTTTAATGTCGCACCCTGACTGGTTGAGGGCAATTAAGGTCATCTGCATCGGTGCTTCACTCTCACCTATTCTTCTACAGACAAACAATAATGTTCCGGTTTGAAGGGTTAGAAAAGTGAAAGTGAAATTACTGGGTGATGACATAATGATCTTTGCGTCACAGGTTAAGTCGCGCTAATGATATCCTTGTAATATTATGAGAGTCTATCATAAAAGGAGGAGGTACTTTTCTATTCTGCCGTGAAGAACCGACAGATGGCGGTATATCCATTCGAAACGGTGTAGCTCAAATGGATAGGGTGGCGGTGGGCAGCAGCATCCCCGTCGTGAAAGCTGCGCTCTGCGATTGCCAACACGCTTGCCCAGCGCGGCAATTAAGGGCAAATGCCTCCTCTTTTGTGAAGGCCTGTGTCCAGCAGTGGACTTCTAATAGCTGTAATCATGATAGCTGTCTACACTTACTATCACGTGAATGGAATGCCTGTTTATCGACCTGTTCTAATACTAAATAGAACATAGAAGCCAATAACATTTTTAATTTTAGTAGAATTTATATACATAGTATATTTACATTTTATCCGTACTTTAACGTCTTTTACGCAAATGTATGAGTTGTTTGACATGGAGTATGGAGTCATGACATCAAATTAGCTCTCTGCTCATACATATGTATTCATGGCGACCCGGATGCGCGTAGTCTAAGAGTCAACTGCATACATTTCACGGACACCGACTCCTTCTTATCTGCATTTGTAAATGTTTATTGTTTTTAATAAATCGGATATGATAGATGAAAGTAGAATGTGTGCACAAATATATAGAGTGAAAGTAAACAGTTGGTATAGGACGCTCGAGGCGTACATATCATATCATTTAGGTGCCTATAAGAACAGGCTAGACCTAGTTTAGGTACCTAAGTATCAAAATGTATTTTAGTTTAAGTTTCCTTTTGTTGTTGAATAAAGTTATTATTATTATTATTATCTTAACCAGGTTGAAGAGGTATTAAAGAAGGGCCAGGTCAGAAGTAACTAGAACAAACGAGCGTGTACGAAAGGACTAATGCGAGTAAGGGTATCTCAAGATCGTAACAAGTGGAGATCCATAGTCTCTGCCTACCGCGATGGGACACAGGCGTGATGTATGTATGTATGAATGTCGCATCAGCGCTTGGAAGTCCACTGCTGGACATAGGCCTCCCCAAGAAAGAGGAAAATTTGCCCATAATTGCCACGCTGGGCTAGCGTGTTTGGAATCGCAGAGCGCAGCTTTCGCGACAGGGATGCATGCATATCCCCACAAAGTGTATTTGAGCTGCACTGTTTAGGCATGGATATACCGCCTTCTGTCGGTTACTATACGGCAGAATAGAATAGTACGTCGCCTTTTTAATAAATAATATATTTATTTTATCATTATTATAGCAATGAACGATCACAGCTCGATCGATCTCCAATAGGACCGGTTGTAAGCGATCTGCGTCCAGCGCGATACGATGGCTGCCGTTAATACACATATATTCATTAATGTAATATGAATAAATAAATAAGCTTTCAAATAGTTTCATTAAAATGATTTTTTCATTCTGTACCCACGTTCAGATATACCCATAAAGGTCGTCTGAGTACCGACCCAGACAAGGTACAAAAACAAATATCATCACGAATATATTAGTCCTGGAGGTACTGTACCTGAGGTACCGGCAGAATAGAATAATGCCTCCTGCTGCACCAGGTGTCGTAAGAGGTGACTTCGGTACCAGAACCGATAGATACTCCAGGCGTTCCATCCGAAACTCTGCTCTCATGCACTCTGCGATTGCCAACACGCTTATCCAACGCGGCAATTGGGCAAAAAAACCACCTTCCTTGGAGAGATTTATGTCCAGCAGTGGACTTCCAATAACTGGTATAATGAGGAATCGAATCTACGACCATTGGCGCTCAAGATAGGATCACTAGCATTCATCGCCACCTGGCACGTCAATCAAGATAATGTATCCTAATCGTCAAGTTGAATCAAACTGTGCGCAGTAACCGAAAATTTATAAAGATTGGTTTAGTAGTTTACAAGTTCACCCCGTACAAATCCTGTTTGGCGGTAGATATAGATGAGAGTGAGGTACCGTCACTCTCACTTATGTCTCCCGGCGAACAGTGTTTTATTCATGTTTCGGTTTCAAGGCTGTTAGAGTCTGCAATTACCGGGTAATATGATATAGTATCTTCGAGTTCACAAGGTTGGCAGTGATATCCTTGTGATTCTGGTGGTCTAGACATCGGTGGCGCTCACCGCACGCTATCTCCAAGAGTACAGGCGTGTTGCTAGGTAAGAACTGAAAAACAGTTTATACGATGTCAGCTCGAGTCCGGCACTTGCACAATCCATGCACCTCTATTCAGATAGGGTTACTTTGAAAGTTATAGCAATTGAGGAACACTGGATGTGGGATATTTGGACTGTCTGCTGTCCGTTAGTCGGTACGGATTAAAGGTTAGGGGGGGGGGGGGTAAATATTCGTTTGAAAAGTAACGTTTGACAAACATATATTTGATTTATTTATTATTTGCCAATATTATGTCTAATGCTTATTTTCAAATTAATGTTTGCGAAATAAGAGTTTTTCATCGATTAGTTTCTTAAAAGTTGTTGTTTAAATAATAGCAAACCCAAAAACACTTGATTGCTTGTCTCACAAATTTTCTCTTCATTTTAAGGATAGATCGATGTGGTGTAAAAGATAATGTGTCAACCATAGAGAAAGGAATGTTGAGATGGTTTGGACATGTAGAAAGGACGGATGAAAGTAGAATGACTGCACAAATATATGGAGCGGAAGTGAATGGAAGAGTTGGTATAGGACGACCGAGGCAGACATACCTTAACCAGGTAGAAGAGGTATTAAAGGGCCAGGTCAGAAGTATCAAAAATAAACAAGCGTGTATGTAAGGACTAATGCGGGTAAGAGAAGCGAAAGAGGTATGCCTAGATCGTAACAAGTGGAGATACATAGTCTCTGTCTACCGCGGTGGGACACAGATGTGATGTACATACATACTTAAATGACCTGATGGCGCTCATGGTAGTGATCTTCTCTTATGCACAAGACTTCGATCCCCACCCAGGACAAATGTTTATATGATGATATTTATATACCAGCAAGCGTAGGGCGTCCACCCGCAAGATGGACAGACGATCTGACTAAAACCGCAGGATCGCGCTGGACACAGGTCGCATACAACCGGTCCTATTGGAGACTACTTGGGGAGGCCTGTGTCCAGCTGTGGACGTCTTCTGGCTGATATGATGATGATGACGATTTATGTTTTGTTGTTAAATATATGTATAAAAGCAGTATATTTGTGATTCCTGTGTTGTCTGGCGTCCGTAACACAAGTGCTTTAAGCGACTTACCACGGAGTCAGGTCAATATATGAGATGTTGTGGGAATTTATTTAACTGTATTATTATTAATCTAATAGGTCTAATTTTAACCATCGGGCAAACACTAAAAAGAATTCGCAAAGTTATATATATTTTGACCAATACAAACATTCAATAACTAGACATATATATTCTCCAGATTTAGCTTGAATCAAGCAACAAAATGGCGTCAGTGTAGGCCAATCGAATCAAGGTATTTGTCCCAAAAATGTAAATTAGGTACGTGGGCCGCAGGCCTGCGAGTTGAGAAATAATGGATCCGACAATATATATATATCTATTTTTGTAAATAACAATTTATCGCTATGTTTACACGAGTTACCAATGCAGATGACCTTTGCATGAATAAAGGTCGTCTACCTCAGTACATCATTGCTTGTGGGAGTGTGACATATCATATGAAAACAAAACAAAATATTCTTTATTCCAGTAATCCCATTGCAAACACTTTTGAATTATCAAAAACAATAAATAATACAATTCTACATAAGACATATGTAGTACTAAATTCTATTATAATCATAATATTGATGACCCTGGTGACATTGATGACCCCACGGACTCATAAGTCATCTAATATATAATTTATTGCCGGCACCATATGGGTTTTAAAACTAAATTTGATGCAGGTTCATTACACAATCCACCAGAACAGAACCTACAAAAAAAACTGGTATGTCGATAAAGGTTCTATCAATACAAAATAGTTAGTATTGATGGAATTCCTCCCGGCGTTGGCGTTCAGAAACCCTTGTCTTAAAGCTAGGTTAGAGCATTTCAATCGCAGGCAGTTTTTTCTACACTAATACAATGAAGAGGAAATATTTGTATTTTTGTATGTAACGAATAAACTCAAAAAGTACCGGACCGATTTTAATCATTCTTTTTTAATTAGAAAGCTTCATTATCACTGAGTAACATAGGCTAGATTACTATAGAAATCTTTAAAAGTTCTTGTGGCACTTTCTCGAGTAGGATCTTCTGAAAATCAATACGTTTTGTTGCCACCTACAAATACACCAACGTAGTGTACAGGGAGGCTGTAAGATGCTTCATGGTCATGCTGATGATTCATGGTCGTATTAATTAGCGTGTTTATAACTTAAATATCTGTGCCTATTTATGTCTACCCGTGCGAAGCCGGGTCGGGCCGCTAGTCATAAATATAATCTTTAACACTATAATGTGCTTGAGAAACAAGCTTACTCTCTACGCAATATCTTGAAGTCACACGGTTGGCAACGTTATTGTGATGACGCAAGCGAAGAGAGAGAAAGGCTGGAGAGAGAGAGAAAACAAGGCTGCGGTGACGCTGACTCTCTTTCTCTCTCTTTTGGACCGTATGCTTATTTGTTGACTTGGTCGTATAAAATAATTTTAGCAATTCGGAATGGATATCGTCATGATCATCATACCAGCTCTAAAAATCCACTGTAGGACATAGGCCTCCTCAAGAAAGGGGGTATGTTGCCCATAACTGCTGCGCTGGGCAAGCGTGTTGGCAATCGCAATGCGCAGCTTTCGCGACGGGGAAGCTGCTGCCCACCCCCGCCCTGTACATTTAAGCTGACTTTTTTGCATGGATATACCGCCACCTGTCAGTTCTAGTACCTTAGTCGCGTCTTTCGTGCAACAGGCGGGGATGGGCAGCAGCATCCTTGTCACGAAAGCTGCGGCCAGCGATTGCTAACACGCTTGTCCAGCGCGGCAATTATGGGCAACATACCCCCTTTCTTGAGGAGGCCTATGTCCAGCAGTGGACTTCTGATGGCTTGTATGATGAGGTTGACCCCGCGGTTTCGTTCGCGTTAAATTGTAGAACAAACCCAAAATAATTTATGCTCTTTTATCATTGGACCTAGCGTGATGTTATATAGCCTATTGCTGGCTATTTACTTGGTGTTATATATATATTATCTGTGCCCGCGACTTCGTCCGCGTGGAATAGGTTTTTTTTGTACGGCGGTACCATACCTCTTTACCTTAACTTATATAAACTATGAAAGCGTAACAGACAGACAGACAGACAGAGTTACTTTCGCATTTATATATATATGCTTTAAGCGACTTATCTGCGAGTCAGTCAGTCAATGTGTGAGATTTTTAGGGAATTTATTAAAAATATATATATATTAATTAATTTGATTTATTTCTTTAAAAATAAATGTACCACATCCTCTCGATTGTCTTAACGCGTCCGCGGTGAGGTCTCCGATCCTCGGAGCGCAGGTACCAATGACGTCATCGTTGCATTAGTGAACGGTGACGTCATCGACTCTCGAGGAAAACCTGCAGCAGCTTCTAACAACCGAATTGATGGCCTTACTTTGTACAACTCAACTGACAACTGTATGTATAAGTCTTCTTAATCGATATTAAAGTATAGTTGCATTTAATAATATTTGTCTATGGGCCCGATGGCGCAGATGGTAGTGATCCTGACTTGTGCTTAAAGGTCGTGGGTTCAATCCCCGCCCAGGTCAAAAATTTATATGATGATATTTATGTTTGTTCTGTGTCTGGGTGTTAAATGTATTGACGTAGTATATTTGTGATTTCTCTGTTGTCTGATGTCCATAACACAAGTGTTTTAAGTAACTTATCACTGAATCAGGTCAATGTATGATATGATATGGGAAATTATTATTATTAAAATAAGCTATGTGTAAGTCGTTGTGTACCAGGGGAGTAGATTTGTACTCCTCTCTGCACCAGGTATAGTAGGAAGCGACTAATTACATGAGAGAGACCTCTTATTACATGAGGTAGACCTCTTATTTCATGACTCGTGTTACGGACATCAAAAAACAGAAGAGTCACAAATATAATATATGTGTATATTGAACACCCAGACACTGGACAAATACAAATATATTCATATTTATATTTGTCCTGGGTGGAGATCGAACCCATACCTTTAACGCACAAGATAGGATCTCTGCACCATCGGGCTCGTCAATTATAACCTTTAGTGGTCTAGTTGGTATACTTACATAGAGGTTTAAATTTTAATAAACTCAATAACATTTTTAAGTAACCACCAAATAGAAGTGTTCGCATTGCTGTGTTCCGGCGTCTGAAGGGTGAGAGAGGCAGTGAAATTACTGGATAATGTGGCATAATATCCTCAAGTCACGAGGTTGGCAATGCGTCAGTGATATCCTTGTGATATTACAAGGGTCTATATCGAAGCGAGAGAGGTATGCCAAGATCGTAACAAGTGGAGATCCATAGTCTCTGTCTACCGCGGTGGGAAACAAGCGTGGTGTATGTATGGTTATATACAAACCTTTCTATGTAGTCACTTTATATATTTAAAAACGCATCAAATGCCGTTGCGTTGTTTTAAAGATGTGAGCATACATATAGACAGACAGAAGAAAACGACTTTGTTTTATAACTATGAAGTGATTATACAAGCCACCGTCCGCCCGATAGGATTACGCGAAAATCGCAGCCCTTCCCCGCCCTCTCATTGGCACAACGCAATTATTAACTCCGCACATACATTCGTATTACAAAACAGTAAACCGCATTAGCCGGCAAACGCGTGCAGTCCCTGCCTCCACGAGCGATAACCGGCAGCCCCTACAGCTGTCGGGCTCAATCTGTCCGTTTTCTTTTGCTAAATTTTCATAATTAAATTCACCCCGAACGATGGCCGCCCGAGCCTAGGTCGAGCCTCTAGAGGCGCCCTCGGGCGATCGCCGTCGGTCCCGCTCAGATCTCGCGAGCTTTGCGGCCACGGCCGCGGGGCACGCAGGATGAAAACGGGCATCGGACCTCTCATCTATAAGAGGCCACGCTCTCTTTTTTTCGGTGGCGCTGGAATTGACGTCTGAGTAGTCCAGCAATAGGTTCGTAAGGAAAAAAAATACACCCGTGTCACTTTGATCAGGTTCTTGAGGTCTCTATCAGGGACGGTGCTGACAAAACTCCCTGATGGACATAGAAGAAGCGCTGTAGAATAAGGATCGCTTGAGTGCAACCGGTTAGGTAGGTAACAGATGTCGTAAGAGGCGGCTAAGGTACCAGAACCGACATATGGCGGTAAATCAATCTGAAACAGTGCAGCTCTAATTCGCAGTGTGGGGAAATGCAGCAGCATCAGCATCAGCAAGCAAAATGCCTTTCTTGAGGAGGTATATGTCCAACAGTGGACTTCCGATATCTGATAAGATGATGACCCAAAATGGAAGTACGTAAGCACGATTTATTTTTTTGTATGTTTGTAAGAAATAAACTTTAAAACAAATAATCCGATTTCCTGAACCTTTTCACAAATAGAAAGTGACATTATCAAGAAACAATATAAGCTATTTAGGTAGGAATATATTCCTACTTTCTTAAACAATTCGGATGAAACCGTGGGCCGTGCTGGTCATTGATGTTTTGAATTTTCATAATGTGTTAATTTTGTTACATCCTTTGTCCGGCGCCTACGTTCCAGTAGATAGTTTGGAGTCTAAGTAATCAATTTATCACCACGCTTGCCCTGCGTGGCAATTATAGGCAAATACCTTCTTTTTTCGGGAGGCCTGTGTCCAGCAGTGGACGTTTATGACTGCTATGATGATGATGAATGCAATCAATGTGAGGAAAGACAATAATTTTATCAAAATTAAAGTTTTTCCCGCGTTTTTTCTGGACAGAAAGTATAAATAATCCCGTCTAACAGCGCGATTCTGTAATTTTAGTTTCGTCTGTCCGCCTTGTGCGTGGTCTCCATTCAAGAATCTTACAGTAACTCACATTGATGATCAAAGAAACAAGACGGGTTTCTTTGAAGTAGGTCTGGAATCTTTCTCAGGTAGAGCCATATTTTTTTTATTATTATATTGGCAACACAACACGGATTCTATTTCCAAATACGGGAACAATCTATAATGTAGTCGTATGTTCTTCTTAGAAATACTACTAAATTCTTAAAATAATTTATATAAATCTAACAAAATGTTTAGAGTATGTTATAAATAGCCTGAACATTTAATCTTTAAGAGAAAAATCTTAAGAGAAGTAATACAATCCATATACTGCTATCTAGTATCGAATAGTAAAACTACTAATACTTTGTCTAAAGCGACATCTGTGTTTGGGTAGGCGTACTACAAAAAGCAAGAAATGTAATTCATAAATAGTCACTAGATGTCGCTAATTTTGTTACCAATGAACGAACCGAACGCGCATGTCAAAAATACATGTCATTCACACATCATTTTATTTTGTGATATCGTAAAAACGAGTTGATTTCGCGAAAATACACGGACGTGCTGGCTTCGGGCATGTGCTTGCCCTGCCTACGGACTATTACGCCAATGGGAAAATCAGGGATAAGTCAATAGTGGACCCTGAAATTCAGTGGCGCACGGTGGTTGAAAATTCATGAAAGATAAAAATATTTTTTTCTTGAATTTCCTTTTGGTTTTCATCTCCCGCGTAGCTCAGACTGTGTCGCTTCTTCAATTTAATACATTCCGAATGTGATGTGACTGTTAATAATTTCAAAGTGTAGTGTGTATCGTTTTCTATTTTTGACTTTGGTTGCTAATTTTAAAGTGGTAAACTGTTTTGATGAATTACAAGCGACGGAAGGCGAACAAATTGCGTAAGTAAACATTTTTCGTGTGTTTAATACTGGATGAATGCACAATGTTGTGTTTTATCCAAAAGGATGGCCATGGCAATGCCAAACCTTAAAATTTTTGCCAACAAGATTCTAGTAGGAATCTTATAAGAATTTTATTTTTAAACATCATCCATTGATTTATTTACATTGTTCGACCGATTTCTGGCACCTATTACAAAACAAAGAAGCAAGCAATTATAAATATTTATGAAATAAAAACAAATCATAAACAAAGTAACTGACATAAGATATCTTAAATTTATCAATCAAATAATATTATCAAGAATTTTTTATGTAAAGAAAATATTTGTACAATGTGGATGTTAAATAGTTATTTATAATTGTTCTATTAAATATTTGTCTGAGTTTTGTTTGAAACAATGTACCCCCAATTTTATGATTACCCTCAATTCCATTTTACCTTTCTTTTCCAAACTTATTTATTAGAATACTTTACTGCCAATTATAAATAGAATAAAAATTCTTGAAAACTTAACCATATTTAAGATTTCAATACATATAAAGGGTGGGGATGGGCAGCATCCATATTGTGATAGTTGTGCTCTGAGATTTCTTACTAGTTTGCCCAGTGTTGCAATAATCAAAATATTTCGCCCTCCTTGGAGAAGCTTATGTCCAACAGCTGGTAAGATGATGTTAAAATAATGGCACACACACACACCAGCATTTTAAATTTAATTTGAAAAGAATAAATAAGTGTTTTAATGGAAGCATTATTGGTATAAAGGCTATTTTAGCCTTCTGTGATAATCATACAATTAGTGTAAAAAAAAATCTCTTGTATAATATTTACTAGAAAAAAAATGTGAAATCTCCACCTAGGTCAAACATTTATGTGATGATATTTACATTTGTTCTGTGTCTGTGTGTCTAATATGTACTTAAGTATTATAGTCTTCTTATTTATTTAATACTAGCTGTGCCCGCAACTTCTTCTACGTGGAATAGATACCTAGATAGTTTTTTGGATACCACACCTCTTCACCTTAACGTATATAAACTTTGAATTTCATGTTTTTTTTATATCGAATCAATGGTCTGCAAAATAAGTTTCAAGTTTCTAGCTCCAATAATAGCGATACTTCCATATAACTTTTCATCCCCCCTTTCGACCCCTTACAATCCTTATTTCGAATTTTAAAATAGCCATGTCCTTTCTCAAGGTCTAAAGATTGTCTATGCCATATTTCATCAAAATCGGTTGAGAGGTTTAAGCGGGAAAGCATAACAGATAGTCAGACAGAGTTACTTTCGCATTTATAATATTAGTAGGGATTAATTGTCGAATTGAGGCAAGATTAAGAAATGAAATATCATTGCTAATAAGTTTCAATTAGCACACAAATGTACTTTATTATATTTAGTCGCAAGTTATAACTGCAAAAATAAATTACTGTTAAATATACATAATTCAATGTAGTTATACTTGATCTATACTCACACATATCTTGTGTGCCAAAAGTCGTGGAAATATTTATAAGATGATATTTGTGTTTGATCAGTTGGTATTAAATATGTGTATTTAAGTTGTATATTGTATGTGATTCCTCTGTTCTCTGGTGTCTGTAACACAAGTGCTATTAGCGACGAGACGAGCAAGATCTTGTGGGAATTTATACTAAAATAAATATATTAAACAAACAATCATATGACCAATTTACTTGGAACCTTGATAATGATGAACAATATCTCCAAAGATTTATTTTTCTATTCATGTTTTCTATATTGTTACTTTGATTTGGTAATACAATTAAGGAGACTATATTCAGGAACTAAATATAGCAAACACTTAAGGAAAACACAGGATGCGAAAATAAATAAGAAATGAAACATGAACTAACACTCAAATTAAATATGGCTAAATACTACTGATAAGAAATGTAAAACCTAATACGCAAACAATAATACCTAACATTAGTAGAAATTAAATTAAATTAAACAAAAGTCATCATATATAGGCCCCAGGAAAAGGGGGAATTTTGCCTATAATTGCCACACTCGGCAAATGTGTTGGCAATAACAGAGTGCAGTTATCGCAACGGGGATTCTGCTGCCCATCCCCGCCCTGTGCATTGAGCTACAGTTTTGAGTGTATATACTGCTATCTAGTTCTGGTACCTCAGGGGCCTCTTACCGCACCTGGTACAGTTACCTTACCTTACCTATCTTCATCAATATTTTAACTGTTAAGATATTGTTTTGGGTTCAGGCATTTGCCGGCCGCTGTCATGACACGCTTGCTTCGCTCGCTCGTTGTAGTCGTATTTCTATTCCAACCTACCCACCAATTCGTTTTTATTGACCCTACATATATTATTTGGGTATTATTATTTATTCTGTGTGATTTATAACTGTCTAACTTGAGTATACATGGTATTTAAATAACTGTTGAATAGTATATATTGTATCCAGATTTTGGCTGTACATAAACGACATAACATAACACGAAATTAACATATTGTGTAACATATCTTTTACATATAAGTATATATATATATATATACATATAAATATATATAAGTATATGCAGAAGCTGACTGACTTACATGTTAACTCAGAGCCTAAACTATAAGGGTTAGGAGCATACAAGTTTGCACAGGAGTTCCTTTTATAACGTAGGGTAACACCAAGACAGAATTTTTGAAAACTCACCCCCTAAAGGGGTAAAAGTTAGTGTGAACCATTGCTGTTTTTTAAAGTTATTCAAATGAAAATCATTTAAAGGCATGGAACACGAGTATATTTTTTTCGAAAATCACCCTTTAAGGGGGTAAAAGGGGTTGCAGAATTAGTTAAAAGTTCTATGAGGTAAAACCGCGGGGTGCTCTTAGTCATTAATAAATAGTTACTTTGAGTGTACAGTGTACAGTAAGATGGCTTCCATAGATTGCAGAAATGTAGTAAATTTATAGGCAAGTGAGTTAATCAGCCGTCAGTCCGTCCGTGTGTTGTGGGGGTAGGGTTGCCAACATATTTGAAAAAAAAAGTATATAGATACTGTTTTAGGTAAGAAAATAAAGTATATTTCAAATGCAATGATTTTATTGCTTTAAAACGTATTTTTGTGTGCTTTTAGTACTTTTAAATAAACATTTAACATTTTGTTCATTAATTGTATTGTTTCCATTATCCCATTTTGTTTTATGGATCACAGTAAAGGTTGAATATAAAGTATTTTTGCATACTTTCATCATCATTATACCAGCCATTGAAATTCCACTACTGGACAGTGGCCACTCCAAGAAAGGAGGAATTTTGCCCATAATTACCGCGCTAGGCAAGCGTGTTGGCAATCGCAGAGCGCAGCATTCGCGACGGGGATCTGCTGCTCATCCCCGCCCTGTGCATTTAAGCTGCACTGTTTCGGATTGATATACCGCCATCTGTCGGTTCTGGTGCCTTTGTCGCCTCTTACGACACCAGTGGGAGGTACTATTCTATTCTGCCGGTACCTGAGGGCTTACTTCATTTGTATGTAAAAGTATTAAATGTAATTACCAAAAATTAAGTAGGAAACAAATAATTAAAAGAATGGTTGGCAACCCTATGTGGGGGGCGCGTGGCAAGGTGAAGGTCGGTGAGTCACACGTTGGTTTAGTTGGTGCTCGCGCCTAGTGGCACAGGTTTGGCAAGGTGCATGGTAGGGTTCGACGGCGAGTTGTGTGAAACTTTATCTTTTGTTACTTAGCGTGTTCAAGGGACTTGTGGCGCGGCAAACATTGGCTTAAAGGGATGTTTTGTCACACTAGCACCGCGCCGCGGTTATACTCTTGTAGTTCTAGTTCCTTTCAGAATACATGGATAGAATATAGCTCATGTTACTAACGGATAATGTATCTTTTCATTAATGAAATAATTTTGAAAATCGGGCCATTAGTTTTTTAGTTAATTCGTTACAAATGTACATTTTTTTAAATTTATTTAGTGTCTCATTTAAAATATAATATTGCCTCTGTTATTCGGTGAAGTTGTAGTTTTAGCTAAATGGTGAAAGAATAATTTCTAAATCTGATTACAGCATATTTGAACGGCCCGATGGCGCAAATAGTAGTGATCTTGTGCGCCTAAGGTCGCGGGTTCGATTCGCACCCAGAGCAAATATTTATATGATGATATATATTATTAAATGTACATACATAAATCACGTCTGTGATTTATGTATGTACATTTAATTAATAAATTCCCACCGCGGTAGGCAGACACTATATGGATCTCTACTTGCTTCGATCTTGGCATACCTCTCTTGCTTCCCTTACTCGCATTAGTCCTTTCATACACGCTCGTTTAATCTTGGTACTTCTGACCTGGCCATTGTTTAATACCTCTTCTACCTGGTTTACTAGTATTATAGTATTTCGGGATAGGTAGCCTGAAATCCTAGGGTGGGCGTATCTATATACGCTTATGGCGACACAAAATTACTTTGAAGTGTAGTGGATAGAGAAGCAGTGACTCCGCCCATTTCAAATTAATCACTAAGCTATCAGATGTGTCAGCGGCCTTCGCCTTGCTGTGGTTTGAGGTCACGCGAACCGCATGCAGGACAGTTTCTTCTCTTGGAAGAATTTCTTTTGGAATAATACAAATATATATATATATATATAATATAGAAGGGGGCCGAGTGGGCCCTTCTAGAATGGTCTAGCGCCCACCCTAGGATTTTAGGCTACCTATCCCGAAATACTATAATACTGGTAAACCAGGTAGAAGAGGTATTAAAGAATGGCCAGGTATATATATGTATATATATATATGTGTGTGTATGTGTGTGTGTGTGTGATGCAGAGGGTCTCGCTTGCTGTGCACCGTGGATATGCTGCAAGCATTCTGGGGACCTGAGGGATGGACGGTGTTTCTTTTTTAAAACGCATTATTTTTGTAGAAATATATAAAACATCTTACAATGATTATATATACACATCAGCATCACCATCATATAAGTCACAATACGTCCAAGGCGCTTCGCTGCGCTCGCCGGTACGTGGTCGCCATTCCAGAACCTTAGGACTCCATCGGCTATCGGTTCTGCGTACCAAATGCCCTTTCCACATACACACATATATGTCATATATATATATATAATATTATATTTTCTGCATCCTCATCCTTCAAACCGAAACGTGTGAATGCAGAATAATTAACTCCAGTCCAATGTCCATTAGTCTATGTATTTATTACCTTATGTAGTGATTTATCATACATGTCATGTACGGATATATACTGCAACTTTGTTAGTTGTAAACACTTAATAATTATTATTATTTTTAATAGATATATTATTTAGAAGAATTTTCGCATTGCTGTGTTCTGGTTTGAAGGGTGAGAATTACTGGGTAGTGTGATATCCTTGTGATATTCATTATCATCATATCAGTCGTTGAAGTCCACTGCTGAAAGAAATCGAAGAAGGCCTCAAGAAACAGGGATTTTTGCCCATAATTGCCGCGCTGGGCTAGCGTGAGGTAGATTTTTTTACAATGGTCGTCTGCATTGGTACCTCACTCTCAGTTATTTCTACCGCCAAATGTTCGCATTGTGTTCCGGTTTGAAGGGTGAGAGAGACAGTGAAATTACTGGAAAAATGTGACATAGACATCTTCAGTTCACAGGGTTGGCGACACGCTAATGATATCCTTGTTTGCTAGTGATATCTAGTTCCTAGGGTTGACACGAGCGTGTATAGGCTGCGGTCACGTTTACCATCTAGCGGACCGTATGCTGCACAAGGTGGGGATAACTAACGGCATCACTGTCGCGAAAGCTGCGCTCTACGATTGCCGGCAACGCTTGCCCAGCGCGGCATTTATGGGCAGAATTCCCCTTTTATTGGGGAGGCCTATGTTCAACAGTGGACTTCCAATATCTGATTTGATGATGATGATAATGATTTACAAAGTAACTTTAAAAACTAGCGAGATCTATGCCGTTATGTTTCCGTTCTAAAATGTGATGTTACTCTCAACTCGTTTAATCAACAAACTGTATAATGTACATAAAATCTCGGAATAGATTTAGTACATTGGCGTCTGTTCGTAGGCGATCATCATATCAACCGTAGAACGTCCACTGTTGGACGCAGGCTGCGGTGGATGCGAAGTCCGCGACAGAGATGAGACTTTATTTAACTTTTTTTTTACTAGGTTGACAAGCAAGCTTATAATCCGCGTGATAGCAGTCTATAGACGCTTGCGATATCACAATGATATTACTAGCGCGTTGCCACCTTTTTGACTTGAAGATATGTCACTGCTTCTCTCACTCTCCAATCAGAGCATAGTATTGCTAATACTGCTAAGAAATAGGTGAGAGTGAGGTGCGTTAGGACCAATACAGACGACCTTTGAGTGAAGGTCTACCACATGTAAAATTACCTATTTGAGCTACGATGTTCTGGATGGGTTTACTGCCATCTGTTGGTATTGGTACCACACGTACTGTTCGTAGGTAGTATATATTCGTACTTAGTAGACGTCAATTCTACTGATAGCTTCGCGAGGCTGCTATACGACTAAGCAGGGTTCGAAGAATCGGAGCGGAATCAAGACTGGCCCGATGGCGTAGATGGTAGTGAACAACAAACATTTATATGATGATATTTGTGTTTGTTTTGTGTCTCGGTGTTAAATATATGTGTTTAAGTAGTATATTTGTGATTCCTCTGTTTTCTGGCGTCCGTAACACAAGTGCTTTGAGCGACTTATCACGGAATCAGGTCAATGTATGAGGTGTTGTGGCGATTTATTATTATTATCAATCAATGGCTGCCAATTGAGGGCGCCTTTGAAGCCCGTCCTCGGCTCAAGTAGCCATCGTGAGGGACAGTTACTAAGGAATGGAAGCTAGTGAATGTGCGGTGTACAGCGCTAGGAAGACAATGTATGTGAAGTGTTTGCGATTGAAATTGAAGAAAGTGTGAGGACGGTTGAGACTGGCGTTTGTAGAGGTTATCTTACTTTTCTGGTACCTTACGTCATAATGTCCGTGAGATACCGGCAGAGTAGAATAGGCGACTATGGTACCAGAACCGACAAATGGCGGTTTATAGGGTGGGGGTGGGCAGCAGCATCCGCGTTGTGTTGTAATATTTTTCCATTTGGCACCACACTCGGGCCATTTCGTCAGAACGCCGAAACTTGACCATTGTATATAATTTTTTATTGTTATCGTCAACAAAATGTCGAATTACCTTCGCGATAACCTGCAAACTCCGCGCAAACTTTCGCCCGGAGTTTGTTTGGTTGGTGTTTTTGTGTGGTTTCTTTTGCGGAGTTCTTTTTTTTTATGGGAAAGTACTGGTCGATGCTCATTTGTTATTTTCTTTTTAACTAATTTGGCAAACGAGCGTGATTCACCACCACGCGGACCGAGCGCGTGATCTTACGCGTCGTCACAGCTTATACAAGCTTGTGTCATCACCAGGATATCACTAGCGCAACCAACTTTGTGACTTGAAGATATTATGTCACATTATCCAATAATTTCACTGCCTCTCTCACCTTTTAAATCCTTCAAACTGGGTGACATTATTTTGAACACTGCTGTTTGTCGGCAGTAATAGTGAGAGTTAGGTACCGATACCTGAAGTCTATCTGAAGATATTATGCTACATTACCAGTAATTTCAAAGCCTCCCTCACCCTTCGAACTAGAATCGAACACAGCTGTTGAGTGGCGGTAGAAATCCAGTAAGGTACCATCGACCTTTGTATAGGGTCTACCTCATATATGGTTGGTAACAAGATCATTTAATTTCAAATATACCATGTTCAAGGCACGCGCACTTTCCAATTGTCAATAAAAAATATAATTGTGTAATCATATTTAAAATAGAGATCTGCATCATTACCCAACCTTATGTGAAAACCTGGTGGTTTCACCTAAGGTTCCACCAACACCTAGTTATTATATCAGCTATTAGAAGTCCACTACTGGACATAAACCTCTTTAAGAAGAAATTGTCGCGCTGGACAAGCGTGTTGCCAATCGCAGTACGCAGCTACCGCGGCGGGGATCCAGCTGCCCAACCCCGTCCTGTGTATTTGAGTTACACTGTTTCGGATGGATATACCGCCATCTGTCGGTTCTGGTAACTTAGTCGCCATCGTTGATGGTACTCCTAACCCGGTTAATCCACCAAACGTCCCTAATACATAATTCAAACGATAAACATCTTCATGGTCTATCAAAACGAGTACAAACAGAAAACAAGCCAGTGATTGAGTCGAACTAGCCTGTGAGTCAGGGGGCCTTTCTAATGGGCGAGGTCACGCGACCCCGGGTGGGGTACAGCTTTAGGCTATCGCATATTACCAAGAACTGTTCCTTGTCCCTGAAATATATATGTTACAGCTAAGTAATCAATCCGAATACCCAACCATCTTAGATTTTTAAAACTACGTTATAGATTTTGATGCAGCTTTTCAAAATTGATAGTGATTCAAGAGGAAGGTTTATATGTATACATGCATAATATAGTAGAGAAACACTGGTCATTTTAGAGGTCTCTATTGTGATGTAAATAAACACATTTTTTGTGCTTACATAGCAAACGCTGGCTGAACTCGAAGAGGTAGACCAAAATAATCTACTACAGTATTGTACACTATAAAAAGGTCTACAAAAAGTCCTTGACGGCATGTGTCGATCTTTTAGGGATAACCCACATTAACCATTTTTTATGCTGATTGCACCTGCGCGAAGTTGGGGTGTACTGTTCTACGAAAGAAGTGTGTGTAAAGTGTATTGGACTGTGGAGTGCCAGTGAGAGGCGGGAAGTGTGTATTGAAAGGACTGCACGCGTTCGGCGAACGTGGTGTACTGTTCTACGAAAGAAGTGTGTGTAAAGTGTGTTGGACTGTGGAGTGCCAGTGAGAGGCGGGAAGTGTGTATTGAAGGGACTGCACGCGTTCGGCGAACGCGGTGTTCTGTTCTACGAAAGAAGTGTGTGTAAAGTGTATTAGACTGTGGAGTGCCAGTGAGAGGCGGGAAGTGTGTATTGAAGGGACTGCACGCGTTCGGCGAACACCGTGTACTGCTCTACGAAAGAAGCGTGTGTGAAGTGTGTTTGACTGTGGAGTGCCAGTGAGACTCGAGATGTGTTGATTGAATACCTAAAAGCACTTAGAAGTCAACTGTTGGAAGTAACCTCACCTCTTCATAATTTTTAGGAGCTGTAATGCCTGGACCCTCTCCGACCGGACCGAAATTTAACCGCGTTTTCAAACCGTTAATAGAGTAGCTTTGGAGTAGTGACCGCGAAGTTAGAAAATGAGTACTTGAATATTTCCGTACCTAGTGAGGTACTATTCTACTCTACTGGTACCCCGCAGTAGAATGTTACCATTAAAAGAAGTTCTGAACTTAATTCTTTTATCACATCATTCTTGCCTATATCCACTGCTGGACATAGGCAAGAATGAGGAAGTTTTGTCCTGCCTTTGTGATTGCCTCGCTGGGCGAACGTGTTGGCAATTGCAGTGCGCGACTTTCACGATGCTGCTGCCTATCCCCGCCCGTTCGCCATCTGTCGGCTCTGGTACCTTAGTTACCTCTTACGGGAGATACTATTCCGCAATGTAGGTACCTCACGGCTAAATTCTATTATATACCTTTATGACCCTACAGGCAATAATAGTTACTCTAACTTTATAACCCTATTTCTGATGTACGTTATTTTATATATATATATTTATATCATATGCATTCATTGCGTTTATTTATACAAATATGTATGCCACGTTTATTTATTTTGTACATATATATATTGCCTGCACCACTATATATATATATATATATATATTTCAGTTTTGTGTAATGGTTGACTGGGAGATAATGCCATCTGGCATTAAGTCCGCCATTTGTACAGATAGTGCTAAGTGGCTATTATAAAATGCTTTTTTGACTAGTAACAAGTTGTACCCGGACCCTTCTGTATTGTTCCTAGGACTATCTCCAGGGACAACTATGTCACTACGCAACACGTAAACATTGTTGCCACCATTAATGTAAATTCGGTCGCCGACATCACCGCAACACATTTCGCGCGGTATTTCCGGCCATATTAGGATAGTGATGTGCTTCCTATGTCGATACATCGATACAATTATGTACATTGATTCTCAATTGGTTATGCGAAGGTTTTGTGTTTAAATGTTAAATTTGTTATTACTGTTATCTGATTACTGTAACACTAGTGCATTAAGGTACTTATTGCGCAGTCAGTTCAATGTATGAGATATTGTTCGACGGGCCCGTTGGCGCAGATGGTAGTGATCCTATCTCGTGCGCAAAAGTCGTGGGTTTGAACCCCATCCAGGGAGAATATGATGATATTTTTAATAAATATATTATTGAATTAGCAAGAAAATTTAACACAGGCTACATTTTAGTCAAGTATAATCTGTGGCACTATGTAATTCTGCTAGATGACGCTGTACCTGAAGTTTTTTTTTTTGTAGCGAGTGTTCTTACCGTTTTTGTATGGAAGTTTGTGCAAGTAAATAAATGCTAATTTATTTCCAAGAAAACATTCTTTAATTAGAACTCCTAGACCATATCCCAATATATATTAATAATAGATATACCCGTGACTTCGTCCGCGTGGAATAGTGACTGGGTAGCGTGTTCTCCTCGTAACGTAAAAATTCGCAGAGTTTTGCCACATTTTTGGTTGATGCTCCGCTCCTATTGGTTGTAGCGTGTTGTTAATGTACTTTAAGTTAATCCTCGTATATCATCTATCTGCCACTGTGTGATATCTCATGTCTGACTTGTTAGAAATGTCCTTTAACCCAATAACTGTCGTTACCCATAAATAAACATAGAATCGGTATCTAAATCTAAATCGGTCTAGCCGTTTCAGAGATTACCTCAAAAAACAGACGGACAAAGAGACGAAAATAAAATAAAATATTATATTGTGTTACATGTACGTGTACCGTGTTTACAGCCATATGCATTTAGTAAAATGCAGTTATTTGAATATTACAAACAGACACAACAATTTTATGTATGTGTATTGATGTGTTACAATTTGTAAGATGTTGTGTGAATTTATTATTATTATAATTTGCTTTGAAAGTGAAACAAATTGCGGTCATACTTTCGCATTATGTATATAGAATAACTATTTTAGTTCTCATCGATTTGCTATCTTCAGTTTGTGTCGCATCACTACTTGACATTGACCGGGGGACGTCACCGTGGTCAAAGAAATATCCGTCTGTCAGTTGTCAGCGTCGTTCATACATACCCACCCAAACCTTATACATTTATAACTCGACAAATTATAAATATTTTTTAGAATTACTCGTTCATCATCATCATACCAGCCGTTGGAAGTCCACTGTTGCATATAGGCCTCTCCAAGAAAGGAGTTTTTGCCCGTAATTGCTGCGCTGGGCAAGCGTATATGCAATCGTAGAGCGCAGCTTTCGCGAAGAGGATTCTGCTATTGAACCCCGACCTATGCATTTGAGCTGCCCTGTTTCGGATGGATATACCGCCAACTGTCGGTTCAATTACCTTAGTCCCCTCTTCGACACATGGTGCAGTGGGAGGGATAACCCTCAATAACTATTTTTTATCCTCATTACACCCGCGCGAAGCCGGGCGGTCTAGTATATATAAAGTTAGTATGAGACGTCGACTCTGTATGAGGCCCACGCGTTTCCGGCGAGCGGTGATGTGTTGCTTTTTAAATGGGTTGTTGTTTATGATCTTGTGTGTTGGATAATGCGTTTGTTTTTTCATATTTTTGTATTTTATTGAGAAAAATGTTGTCTAATATATAATAATCACAGTCACAGTGTTAGTTAGCATACACCTCGGAAACGGCTTGACCGATTCTAATGAATTTTCATATGCGTATTCTGTTGGTTTGAGAATTGGCTACTGTCGATTTTTCATACCCCTAAGTGATAAGTGGGTAGGGTGGGTTATCCTACTCTAACATTTTTTTGAATTTTTTTTGAACAAATTTTGTTTATAATCTGGCATTAAAACCCTTAATTTTCACTGTTCTATCACCAACCCCTATTTATATTATTAATATGGCAGAACAACGTTGGCCGGGACAGCTAGTCTGATGATAAGGAGAAGCTGACTATCTGAATGACTGACATATCAACGAAAGGATTAAATTATAAGGGTCAAAAAAATGAAATTTGGCACAACTGCCAGCTTGCCTTTTACAACGTGGAAGAGCACTATGAATGTACTTTTTTTTAATTTACCCTCTAAAGAGGTAAATCGCAGTTGAAGCTGGTAAGAAATCTTGTTCCTTTTGATTCGTTATTCGAATAATATTCCATGATAAATATTATATGCTGATATTTGTGTTTGTTCCGTCTCAGGGTGTTCAAGTTGTGTATTTAAATATTATATTGGTAATTCTTCTGTTGTCTATCGTTCAAAACACTGCTGTAAGAAACTTAACTCTGAGTCGGGTCAATGTATAAGATATCGTGTGAGTTTATTATTATCTATTTGATATAGGCCTCCAATAAAGAGGGATTTTTGCCCATAATTGCCGCGCTGGGCGAGCGTGGTGGTAATCGCAGAGTGTAGCTTTTGCGACTGGGATGCTGCTGCCAACCCTCGTCCTGTGCATTTGAGCTACACTGTTTCGGATGGATATACCGCCATCAATCAGTTATGGTACCTCAGGCCTCTTACGACACCTGGTACAAGAGAGATATTTTTCCACTTTGCCGGTACCTTACGGCTGATATTATTATTATTAGAAATTTTGTGCAGTTATATCTCGATATTCTATCGGAAAATTGTATCGACAGTTTCTCCTCAATCAGTACTCAATGTATAAGATATTGTGTGAGTTTACTATCATTATTTACAATCAATTTAATAATCCGCTAGGATATTTCCTTTAGCTGAATATATATCGTATCGTCGAATGTATATCGATGTTTTATCAAAACATTTTATCGACACTTTCCCCTCACTAGCTCGACACTGACCGCTGACGTACAGTGATGTAACGCATATTCCCAGATTGACTAATTACGTATGCCTATTATTAGCACGTTTCTGCGATACGATAGTTAGTAGTTTTACCGCGGCTGCGCATGCGTCGATTTAAAAAAAACTTTCATTTAATACTAGTGTATATGCCCTTGCTTTGCTTCAAAAGCTTCCGCATACTTAAGACATGCCAAAAGTATTTATATCTCTGTGTGTATGTTATCTTTGGCGTTGAGGTGTGTACTATAGCAAAGTGCAATCTATCTATGTGCCCAATTTGATCTAGATTTGTTTAGCTGTTCAGTCGAGAAACAGGAAATAAAAGAATCTCCCGCGAAGGCTTCTTCATTAGGAATAAATTTATCAGTTCTCAGACGCGACTTGAACCCGTACCTTTCTCATTCTAACTGACTGCAGTACCAATTATGCTGCTATGACTTTAATAATCACTCGGCATTAACATCATCATCACAGTAGCTGTGGAACATCCAATGCTGGATATAGACCTCCCAAAAGAAAAGAGGGAATTTTGCACATAATTGCCGCGCCGGGCAGGCGTGGGGACAATCGCAGAAGGTAGCTTCGTAACGGGAACGCTGCTGCCCCTTCCGCCCTATTGCGTTTGAGTTACATTATCTTTGATAGGAAATTGTATTCAGAAATATAAAGTACTGAATTCAATATATTCGATAATACTGATGACTCTGATGACCCCACGAGACCATAATGGTCACCTAATATGTAAATTAGGCCTAGCTTAAACAAGTCAGCCGGTACCATACAGGTCTGAGAACTATGTTTACTGCAGTTACGTTACACGAGTCATCAGAAACTGATGATGGTTCCGTCAATATTAATTCATCATCATCATACCAGCCATTGGAAGCCCACTGCTGGACCCAAGTCTCTCCAAGAAAGGAGGGTTTTTGCCCATAATTGCCGCGCTGGGCAAGCGTGTTACAAATCGCAGAGCGCAGTTATCGGAGATGCTGCTGCCCATATATGATGCCGGCATCTGTCAGTTCTGTTTCTTAGTCGCCTCTTACGACACCTGGTGCGGTGAGAGGTACTATTTTATTCTGCCGGTACCCCTACCAGCGTTGGTGATAACAAATAAATTAATAAGCCTTACACCGTAGGCCCTGACCGGTCTGCCCTTATCGTCCAAGATAATCAGGGATAACGATACCACCACGACCTTCGCTATGACGTCACCGACCTTCGGGCTAAGATTTATGGCGAAACAGCTTTTCCCAACGGTTTCACGCGTCCAATTCCAGATTGACTGCTTGAGGAATCGCTTTTCTTGTTTTTCCGGACGAATCCAATACTGTTATGCTAGCACGTGACTTCAGCGCCATCGCAAGGTTTGAGGTTTAGGAGCAACACCAGATATCACTGTCTCCTCGAAGACCAGACTAGATTATTACTTCTACGTTTACCAGATGTGTGCGACGTGTCTCCGAGTCAGGTCAATTGTGAATTTCATCATATCAACATACCAGCCATTGAAAGTCCACTGCTGGACAGGCCTCCCCAAAAAGGGGGGATGTGCCCATAATGCCGCGCTGGGCAAGGTTGTTGGCAATCACAGAGCGTAGCTTTCGAGACGGGGATGCAGCTGCCCATCCCAGCCCAGTGCATTGCACTGTTTCGGATGGATTTACAGAACAACGTTTGCCGGTACACCTAGTTTATATGTATAAATGTACATAAACGCGCGAGCGGGCCATCTGTCGGCGCGTACGTCACAAGCGTGCCTCGTAAATCTTGGCGGGCGGTTCTCCAGCGGCGTGTACGGTGACGTCACACATTCTGCACCGAAGATACATCCGCTATTTCGTCGGCTGGCGTGTGCCAACTACACGCTGAGTTCACTTTCAGTTATATATATATATATATATATATTTATAAAAAGAGGACTTGACTGACATATTGACGCAAGGTCTAAACTATAAGGGTCAGAAATTTGAAGTTTCGCGTAGGGGTTCCTTTTATAACGCAGGAGAGCATTGAGACAGGATTTTGCAAAATTCTATTTTAATTATTTATACATAATTTTAATTGTGAATTTGTCTGTTTTTCAAAGTTCTTTATTAAAAGTCATGTAACAAGTATAAATATTTTTCTCAAAAGTCATCCCTTTAGGGGGTAAAAGAGGGGGTGTAAAGTTAGTATGTTCTACAATTTAACGTAGATTAAACCGCGGGTCGCTGCGGAATATTATATATTCATATAGCCGTAGAGTATACTCAGCCTGCCTAGCGCGGCAATCAAAGGCAAAATACCCCTTCTCTGGTTGGCCTATGTCCAATAGTGGACGTCCAACGGCTAGTATGACAATTACATTGACCTGATTCCGTGATAAGTCGCTGAAAGCACTTGTAGTACGGACATCAGAAAACAGAAGAATTGCAAATATTTATTAATAATAAATACATAACTAAATATATTTAACACCCAGACACAGAATAAACATAAATATCATCATATAAATATTTGTCCTGGGTGGGGATCGCACCCACGACCCAAGAGTCGGCGCTAATACAATATTACGATAAAATTATCTCATTATCCAAATCACAATCTTCAGGATAAAAGCAATTCGTCCGTGTAAGAGCAAGTGAGAGCACGCAGCCTGCGCATACGCACCGTCTACCTAATTTTCAGCCTAAGTTCCATCTAATTAATATTATTTAACTATAAATCGAATTAATGAGTGAAAAATAAAATATGTTTAAAAAAAAAACTAAAAAACACGGTTTTAAAATACATCAACTTAAAAAGTAAGTATGTAGTTATTTTCCGTAGACCTAGCAACACGCGACTTGTTCAGAATACTTAAAGTATTTCTTTGTTCATCATTTTTTTCGCTTTGCTATAAAACATAGTTTGCTTAGTTTGATGTATTTTAAAAGCGTGTTTTTAAACTATATTTTATTATATACTAGATACTAACACCGATAACCTAAGTAATAGTTCCAAATCTAGAAATGTCTGACAATCATTATCATTATATGCCTGGACTTGACATTAATTTTCATACTCTTCCCGGGTTTTTTTTCATGGATAAAATCGTTAGATGTATATTTTACTAGATATTGTGTATTTTGTTATTTATTTTACATCCATACTGAGTGATATTTACCGTTTTTTTTAATATTAATAATAATGCATAATGTGATTGCCTGTAATTGTAAGAACAGTTAGTTGATGTCTTTTTTTGAAAACACAGTTATTGTTCATAATTTACTGTTACTTATGTTGGTAATCCGTTGGTAAATAAATACTTCCACTGCTGGACATAGGCCTCTCAAGCTATATAAATATAAATAGCACTAGAAATACATTGAATTAATTAATATTACAATTACACACAACAGTTAGAATCACACATTGACACACTGAAAAAAACTAAACTTTTATTGTATATTTAATGTCAAGCAAACGACGAAAAAGTTTTTACAAAATGAAGTATGTACACTTTATAAATAGGTCGTCTGCATTGGTACCTCACTCTCACCTACTTCTACCGACAAATAGCAGTGCTCGAATTGCTGTGTCCTGGTCTGAAGGGTGAGAGAGGCGGTGACATTACTGGGTAATGTGACATAATATCTTCAAGTCACAACGTTGTTAGCGCTAGTGATATCTCGTGCGATATTACGAGCGTTAATAGGCTGCTGGGAATTTTGCTATCATGCCGACACGAAATAAAAACACCAGTTGAGATACGAGTACCAAATATAATTATAATGGACGGTCACCTCGATCGATGGATCTAGAGCGTACCTTCCCGCGGGCGTGCGACCTAGTTCCTAGGTCACAGGCTGCGAGACCTGGATGTTCTAGGGTTCGGCCGATCGATGCAGTTCGGCTGCGTTATCACTTTTAAATCGAGCTTTCAATATGGCGAAATTATATGTGTCTGTTTTTTGTAAAATAATTGCGTGTTCGTTTTTTTGATTGAAATCTTGTGCGCCAAGGGTCGTGGGTTCGATCCCCATCAGCACAAATATTTATATAATGATATTAATGTTTGTTCTGTGTCTGGGTGTTAAATATATGTATTTAAGTATAGTATATATGTGATTCCTCTGCTGTCTGATGTGCGTAACATAAGTTCTTTAAGCGACTTATCACGGATCAGATCAATGTTTGAGATGTTGGGAAAAAAATCGCTAGTATCGTATAAGTGAATAAAAGAAATATCTCACGACATCTCATTCAATGACCTGATTCCGAGATCCGAGTTACGGTTATCAGACAACAGAGGATCACGAATTAATTAATCCATCATATAAATGTATGTCCTGGAGATCGAACCCACGACCGTTCTAGCCACCGGGCCCGTCTATAGAGCCCGATGGATTAGTTAGTAGTGATTGTGCGCTAAAGGTCGTGGGTTCAATTGCCACCCATAGGACTGCCACAAATTTGTTCTGTGTCTGGGTGTTATTTTTATGTATCTAAGTATTTGTAATCCCTCTGTTGTCTGATATTCTCTCGCTACTGAATTAACTCTGAGTTAGGTCAACGTAAGATTGATGTTAATTCGAAAAGTTTCGCTTAATCGATAGCTGCTAAACCTGCCCAGCGTTGCAATTATGGGCATAACTCCCAATGATTAGACTAGGTTGGGTAGACTTATGTCCAGCTGTGATCATCCTACTGATATCATTTATTTCATCTCATTGATAACATATTATTATTGAGCATACAATAAACGACTCTATATACAAACAACAAAACGTCGTAAATCCCATAAACAAGCAAAACGAGATGTTCTCAATTCAAAATTGGAGCCTGCATCGAAAACAGCAAAAGGACTCGTGTGACCTGATTCCGCGGACGCCAGCTGGCAAGCGAAACTGGCCCGTCCGTATCGGACGCACGGATCAGAGTCGTGTGCAGATTTATGCCTCCCCCGATTGTGCATATTTCGCATGCGTGGGAACGAGAAGCGGAGCTTGCTTTAACTGCTGGCCAACTCTGTTACCCTGGTACTTGATGCGTCTAATGATCTGTTTGATATTAATTTGAATTTGGATTTTAGACCTTACGGCTATTGCTTCAAGTCTTATGTTATCCTGGTACTCATGCGATCAAGTGCCGTGAGGTACCGGCAGAATAGAATAGTACCTCGTAATGCACCAGGTGTCGTAAGAGGTGACTAAGGTATCAGAATTGACAGACTGCGGTATCTCTATTCGTATCAGTGCAGCTCAAATGCACAGGGTGGGGGTGGGCAGCATCCTCGTCGCCATAGCTGTGATTTGCGATTGCCAACACGCTTGCCCAGCAGTGGACTTTTAACAACTGGTATCATGATGATGGGATCAATTGTATGCTTTTGTTGTTTGCACGTGTAGACAGAGACGACTGTGGTAACAACCGACAGATGGCGGTATACCTACGCTAACTGTAATCTACAGAATTATGACGTAATCTCAAAGCTTAAGACGGGCCCGATAGCGCAGATAGTTGTGATCCTGTCTTGTGCGCCATAGGTCTTGAGTTCGATCACCACCTAGGACAAATATTTATATGATATTTATGTATATCCTGTGTCTGTGTGTCAAATATATGTATTTAACAACAACGTCGCGACGAGGTATGCCGCCATCTGTCGGTTCGGTACCTTAGTCGCCTGACACGGCTTAAGCATGTATTATACATATAAACCTTTCTATTGAATCACTCTATCTAATAAAATAAATGCTTTAAAATCCGTAGCGTAGTTTTAAAGATCTAAGATATCTTAACCGAATTCGACTTAGTTTTATACTGTGTCGTTCTTTTGCAAGAATAACGACACAACTCACAATCAATCAACATTTAAAAATAAATCTATACTCACGTAACGTTAATATTCTTTTTAGAACTTCGCTTACTTTGGAGTTGTGTCGATGTTCTTGCAAAGGAGCGATGTAATCTACAACAATATTATAAAGAAAGATTTGATTGTTTTTACTTGTTTGACGGAGATAGGTTCCGAAACTACTTGACTGGTTTGAAAAATTCTTTTACTGTTAGAAAGCTACACTATCTCTGATGAAATAGGCTATATAAATTGTTTAAAAAGTCAAAGATCCGTACTAAAACTCCAATAATGTAAACCAAGGTGTGAAAATATTCCTGAGAAAAAATCTTACATTGCGAACGCTGCCTAAAAATGATTGATTATAGAATAAAATAATGTAACACAACTTTGCAGTAACTACATATAAATTATCTACAAAAAACGTCGCGACAGCATATGTTTAACTATTATAATTAAGTCACAATAGGTGTTTTTTTTTTTTATTTTGAAAAATATATATTTTATCGACACCGCCACAAAAGCACTTTTATTTATACTTTAGAATTGACTTTTATTAAAATAACTACTTTCATAATTAAGTCTGCTTCAATTCCATTAAATAGTTCTTTTGTTTTATTCAATTTAGCCATTCCATTCGTAAGATATCACTAATTTAAAAACGTAAGTTATTTGATAAATGTCGCAATTACGCAAAAAGATACATAAAAAATTATTTCATGTTAGAATTTATTTCATTTCACTCTTTTTTAGTAACTCCGCGCCAAAACGATAAAGTTTGCATGGGAGAGTACTGTGTGTGTGTGTGTGTAAAAAAATATAACTTTTGAATGTCTATCCGTTTTTTCGTACGTCTTTCACGACTAATAGATTGAATTTTAACGAAATGACGTGTCTTTTTAAGTGGAGAACTATCTCCACTTACACGACACTCCGTTGACACATCAATTAAACTATTAGGGGATGGAGAATGACATGGAGGCTAATATCTTTCGAACCGAACCCCCCCCCCCCTTCCCTAAAATAACCGGTGGAATTTACCCCGAATCTGACGCGAGCGAAGACGCGGGCGGGCTGCTTGTACTTTATAAAATGAAAATTTCTCTGACGATCTTTTTTTCTACGTTTTTCTTGTTAAACAACAGCAAATGCTGATAATATGTAGTGTGAATTTATTTATTAATCGAGCGGAGTCACGGGCGTCCACGAGTGTTACAAAAAGGTTAGTCGGTCGGCTAAAACTGAATGGTGACGTCAGAGGGCAATGGCGAGCGACGAACGAAGACGCGTTCGCAGACCTTTGCACGTTCGTCTAATAGTGGAATTTTAAATTAATGTCTAAGTATATTGATAAATACAATCTAGTTATTGATGCAATTAGCTGCAACGCTTCGGACTTAGATTAATCTACACTATTATCATAAATAGGAAATATTTGTGTGTATGGACTAATGCGAGTAAGGGAAGCGAGTGAGGTATGCCAGGATCGTAACAAGTTGAGATCCATAGTTTCTGTCTACCGCGATGGGAGACAGACGTAATGCATGCGTGGGCAGCCAAAATGTGTCGAAAAAGCACGACCGACTGTTCACAGAGGTGTGTTGGTTTCAACACTGACATATGGTACTGAATGTTGGGTATGGCAGAAGAAGTACGCGAGTAGAATAAATACAGTCGAAATGAGAGCACTTCGAAGTATGTATGGTGTGAGTTCGAGAGATAGATTAAAGAATAGTGTGGTAAGAGATCGATGTGGTGTAAAAGATGATTAAATAATATATTAACTAAAGGATAGATGATATAGAATGACTGCACAAATATATAGAACGGAAGTAAATGGAAGAGTCGATCTAGGCGATGATCTAAGCGAACATATCTTAACAAGGTAGAAAAGGTTTTAAAAGAGGGCCAGGTCAGAAGTACCAAGAATAAACTAGCGTGTATGAATGGTTCACAGGAAGAACAAAAAAGAAAAGAAAATTAATTGATTGGTAAAAGTTTTATTTTATTGATATGGACTCCTCTTATACTTGAAACTATTAACAAAAGTCAGAAATAAATGGAAACAGTTTTTTCTGATGCTGATGAGTCGTAAGGTTCTGGAATGGAGACCACGTGCCGGCAAGCGCAGCGTAGGGCGTCCGCCCGCAAGATGGACAGACGATCTGACTAAAACCGCAGGATCGCGCTGGACACAGGCCGCATACAAGCGGTCCTATTGGAGATTACTTAAGGAGGCCTATGTCCAGCAGTGGACGTCTTATGGCTGATATGATAATGATTAGAAAAGCTATTTTTAATTATTTTTAAGCTGTTTTCAACAAATTTGACTCATCTTTTACTTTAAACTATTAACACAAGTCAGAAATAGTTAAAATATTTGTTACACCAATTGAACTTCTGACCGCCGATATGTCACTTAGTAATTTCACTCTCCCACCCTTCAAAACGGAACACAGCAATGCGAACACAGCTGTTTGGCGGTAGGAATTGGTGAGAGTGAGGTACCAATATCTAGTAAGCATGTAGTCGTTAATATTACCTGGACTTTGACATCACGTATGCTCCCGCAGACCTTAGAGACCTTGGACTGTAGCCTTGGTCGTGACCTTCCAACTCCGACACTGCATGGCACGAAAGCAACGACCATTACCCCCTATTCTGCACTCTAACGCATTCGCAATGCAGCCGAGGTTTGCTTGTATATGCTGGCTTCTTGCAAGAAACGCCTGGGGGATATGAGGTTAGTTTATGCGGTAGTTGATGCAAGTTTTAATTTGTGTTAATTTTGGCTTTGCGTGTTGGCGCGGTGGCTTAGATGGCCTCGGGCGTGGTTTGATTCCTAGATAATTTGTAATTTTGAGGTTTTTGCCCGTATTTGGAAGACTGGGTAGGTGTGGTGCAGAACATGTTCGTGATGTAATTACAGCTGCACATCCCCGCCCTGTTGCATTTGAACTACGCTGGTTATTCCGCCACCTGTCGGTAACTCGAGCTGCCTTTTAAATACGTTAAATAGAAGGTGCTGCTCTGCCGGTACCTCACGAAACATTCTGATATCTTAAAGGTTAATAAAACTGAATGCGAACCGAAGTGGGATTTTTTATATTATATAACATACTAGCTGTGCCCGCGACTTCGTTTGCGAGGAATAGATTTTTTGGGTACCATACCTCTTTACCTTAACTTATATAAACTTTGAATATTGTGTTTGTTCATATCGGATCAATGGCTTAAAAAATAAGTTTCAAGTATCTATCTCTAAAAAAGCGATAATTCCATACAACTTTTCATTACCCCTTTCGAGCCCTCACAACCCTTATTTCGAATTAAAAAATAGCCTTTGTCCTTTCTTAGGGTCTAAAGATTGTCTGTGCCAAATTGCATCAAAATCGATTGAGAGGTTTAAGCGGGAAAGTGTAACAGACAGACAGACACAGTTACTTTCACATTTATAATATTAGTAGGGATTATATAAAAATACCGTGGGGTACCGGCGGAGTAGAATTATACCTCCGTCTGTATTAGATGGCGATTAGAGTACCGATCGACACACGCGGTATATCCATCTGACAGTAGTGCATCTCAAATGCACTGGGGAATGGGCATCAACGTCTCAATTACAAAAGCTGTGGTCTGCGATTGCCATCACGCTTGCCCAGTGCGGCAATTACTAGAGGGGAGGTACTATTCTACTCTGCTGGTACCACTCAACTTGAGTTTCAAATTTCAATTAACAACTAATAAAGTGCAACTATCAGCACCTAGAACTCTCTATGGAAAGAAGACTGTACTGTTTGGAGGAACACAGCTGTTCAATGAGCTGCCTAACAACATAAAGGAGTGTGAGAGTATAAATATGTTTCGGAATTGGCTGAACTTGTATTTGGAGTCGAGTACCGGCTAATTTGTATATTTTTGTTAGAACTGTGATATCTCGTTGTAAATCAATGTGAATTCGTATGAGACTAAAGATGTTTAAACACAATTGGTTTTCCAAAGGTGTGGATGGGTAAGTTATGAAATCGTGTTTGCGTGGAAAGGTCATGGGCTGAAGGGTCGCGGAGGTACGTCTAATTCGGACCGATGACGTCACCTGGCTGAAGGGGAGACACCCTTCATTATGTAACACATATTTAGACGTATATATAGAAAATATATCTATACTAGCGGTCCCGACAGATGTTGTTCTGATAATCTTAGATACCGACTGCAGCGCTATCTGCAGGTATCATAGAAAAGTCCCCCTATCTTGGGGAGAGCTACGTCCAGCTGTGGACT